>RJWH01008011.1:0-34368 GCA_004363575.1 Solenodon paradoxus | reverse complement strand
AGTCAGTGGCTGAAATGAGTTCATGAAGGAGACCAGCACCTAGAGGTTCTGCCTCCCAGCAGAGAGCCCCATCCATTGTCCCCGGGCTCCTCCTCTGCTTTGTTCTGTGGGAGGTGAGGGAAGAGCTGCCCCTCTGTCCAGTAATAATTGCTCAGTCTCGGGGATCTGCCACACGTGCCCTCGGCATCGTGAGTCCTGAGTGTTAGTGTCCCCCCACCTGCAATTCTTGTTGAGCCAATGAGGGGACACAGAGCTAACAGAATAAAAATAATAAACTAATAATGAGAATAACAACAGAGATGATGATGAGCATCATCATAATAATGGGAATCCTTCGGGATGCTGACCATGTGTCTGGTATTCTCTAATTGCTTTATATGCAGTAACCCATGTAACGATCAATATGTCCCTATGAAATAAATACTGTTGTCTTCCACACTATATACATGAGAACTGAATCCCAGATTTGGTCATTCTCCAGTTGTCTTGAAACTCTGAATAGATAGTCTTGGATTTAACCAAGGATCTGATGTCAAAATTTTCAGAACCACCTCTCTAGAAAGAAAAGAGGGGGAAAAAGGAACAATTTGAGTCTGATCTGCAGCCAGGTCGGTTCTGATGGTCAAAGCCCACGTTGCCGAAGCCGCGAATCCCCGCCGCAGTGGCAACTTGCTCATGAGCCTCATGACAAGATCGGCTCTCACGTGCACCTCAAACCAGGTCAATGTCAAAATGCAATATTCCCTCAATAAAACCTATTTTTGATATTTTAATAAAAATAAAAATTAAATTAAATTGAAAAATTCCTGAAGAAAGAGTAGTAAGAACTCTCAAGATTACACAGTGAAAAGTAGCTGGAACTGGCATTGAGGTTTCTGACTGAGACAAGGGTGTGTCCCCACTGTCCCACACTGTCTCTCAGGAGACATAATAGAACAAAGGGAAACCCTCACTTATTGAGTGTCTGAGGAAATGAAGCCTCAGAGAAGTGACAGACTTGCCTGCCTGCACAGCTCACGAGCAGAAGACGTAAGCTTGGAATCCTGATGACCTGGCTGGACGGCTGCTGGGGGTGCTCCTGAACGCTTGTGAAGTTCCCGTGACAACCAGAAGCATCCCCAGGAGTGTTCTGAGGCTCAAAAGAAATGGACAGGGGGACAAGTGCACTGGACGATCACTTGTGACTAGGCTTGAGGGAAAGTTCTCTAATGCTCAGGCCTGTGCCATCCAGACCCCAGGGGCTGGAGGATGTTAGCTTCCTATTGCTGCCGTAACAAACTATCACAAACGTCGTGACTGGAAGCAACACAAATGTATGTTCTGACCTTTCTGAAGCTCAGAGTCCAAAATGAGTCGAGAGGCACTAACAGCGAAGTTTGGGCGGGTCAGGCTCCATCTGGAGGCTCCAAGGAAAGATGCTCGCATGTCCTCCAGCTTCTCTTCACCACTGCTCCAGTCTCTGCCTCCCACTTTGAAGACATTACACTAAGTGCAAGGGACTTGTCACAAAGGACTATTATTGGATTGTCCCATTTGTATTAAATATCTAGAACAGGCAAACCCATGTAGACAGAAAGTAGAAAAGCGATTGCCTAGGGGTAGGGGGATGCGGAAAATGAGAGTGATGGCATGAAAGGTATGAATATTTGATACTTTCTAAGTACAGGTAGGATTAAGGTGAGCAGGCAGTCAGGCAGGAAGAGTAGAGGAGGACGCATTTATTTTTTAATTTAGTTGTCCATCTTGGTTGTTCTTCCCAACCCGGGATGTGAATCTGGGTCCTTGCAGAATATGCTTCCAACAGAGGTAGTTGACCAAACCACTACTCCACTAGGGTATGCCAATATTTCTTTTCAGAATGATAAACATGTTTTAAATTGTTTATGGTGATGGTAACAGAACTCTGTAAGTACAAGAAAAATCAAGAATACATTAAAAAGAAAAGTGGATTGCTCACAGTGAATTGATGGATTGTATGGTGTGTGTGATGTGTGGATTATAGATCATTATGGCTATTTCAACAGATTTTAAAGGCACGCGAGAGAGAGAGAGACAGAGCCTGAGCTGTGTCTAGAGCCCAGCAGTTTGCAGTTAGTCATCCATGCACTGCTTCACATGTTTTCCTGCCAACACTGGGGCGGAGGAATTACCTCCATCTTAACGGTGTCAGAGGAATGTGTGATCTGGTCTCAAATCAAACCCTGTCTCCAAGCGCAAGGTTCCATGCCAAATTCTTCACATACATCAACTCATGCAATCTTTTAAATATGGAGAAAGTATTATTGCCCCATTTTATAGGCAAGGAAACCCAGGTTCACAGAGATATAAGCCTTGTGTCCCAAGACACACAGCAATGAGGTGGCAAAGCAGAAATCAAATCCATTTCTGTTGGATTCCATTGCTGGTTGGCTTCCGCCTGGGACCTGAGTCCTGTGCCCCCACCGCTGAGTGCCCCACAGCTCCCACGCTGGCCCAATCCCAGCCCTACACGGCTAGTTTGGTGAATGGTCACTGTGCACTTCTCTCGCAGCCAGCCTGCGCTGCACACAGACAACGAAGAGCTGGTCTTGGCACCACGGCCAGCTGACCTATTTCCCCAGGGGAAGGAGCCCACCTGTGACCAGGGTAGCCCCGGGGGTGCCGGAGGAATGGGGAAAAGCACTCCCACTATCAATGAGCCCAGCCAGAGACCTTTGCCCAGCCTGCTGGGGGAGTCCCTGACAGGGCGGAGGGGGCGCAGTCCTTCTATGGAGCCCCTGGACAGACTCCCCACCGCTGCCCCAGACTCAGAGTGGACAGAAGGCTGCGCAGTGGGACAGCAGTAGGACAGGGACATTCTCCGGTGGGAAGTCAGCAGCTCTGGCCCGTGTTGGGAGCCCAGACACTGCCCTTCCACACCAGGCCAGATGCGCAGTCCCAATCCTCACCCACTCCTGGGAGATGGTCCACCTGGTTCCCACACTCCCCCTCCCCATTGGCACCCAGGTCCTGGCGTCTGGGGTGGGAGAAGAGACTTCCCTAGGAGGGAAGATGGGCCAGGAGGAGGGTGGAGATGCGGAAGATGAAGCTGGGTTTGGGACTGAGCCACCTTGCCTGCCTCACCTGATAGCTCATGCCTCGAGGGAAGAGCTTCTCTGCTGAGCCCAGCCCAGAAGGCCACGGGGTAGGCTGCTTGGATGAGGTCAGCCACTGTTGGGGTGGAGCTGGCCCTCATAAGCGGGGAGAATGGCTGAGGGCTCAGCACAAGCAGCAAGGCCATGGAAAAGATGAGGGGTAAGCACGGCCTCTCTTCCGGGGCTGAGAGGAAGGAGCTGCTGGACACTGAGACAGACAGCAGGACCCACTGTGGTGGGGATGGGTCAACAGTGTTGAGATGGGTTCGAGGGGCAGTTTGGACACGGGGCCAACAGCGGGAGGGCGGTGAGGACTGAGACACTATAGGTCTAAGAACGAGAGTCAAGGGTATGAGTAGTTCTGGAGAATGAGTCTGGGGGTTGGGCCATGCGACGGGAGGACAGGGACTAGGATGTGAATGGTGGCTGCTCAAGAAATAAGAAAATTTGTCAGGAGTAGAGTGGATCTCGGGTGGTTGAGGCTGACCTGGGGGTGGGAGAGCAAGGTGAGGTGATGACCCCTTCATGGGCAGGGTACTCCTCTCCTCCTTTCTGAGAAGTCACTCCTGCAGAGGGTGTCTTCCCCGGACTGGCAAGAGCCTACCATGGAACCAGCTGGCTGTTCAGCTGAGTGTCCTGCCTGTGCTCAGCAGTTGTGACCCTGGATTGCTCCACCTGCACAAAGATTGAACTAAGGGAGTTCTCATCTGCCAAAAAGAAACAAGAGCTAGTTCAAAGGGACACAGTGTCGCCACTGCGGCTGCTCACTTTAGAGAAGGCAATACCAGGGAAACCTGGCCTGGCCTGTCATTTCAGACTCCCAAGTGAATTTCTCTGTATATCAGAGAGTTGTTTGTGGAGAAGAAAAGCCAGTCACTCAGGACTTGCTGCATGCTATATATTGACCTCAGATTCCAATCTTGGCTGCACATTAGAAAGCCTGGAGGGCTTTAAGAAAGTTCTGTGAGCAATGGGATTGCCAAGATCCCAAGGGGCCGTGCCATGGAGAACCTGGTCATAATTCCCCACTCCTGTGTCCTGAAGAGAATGATCTCCTTTACACATACAGTCACACACATACACACTCACAAATGTACACATCTCCAAAGGGTGCAGACACCCTCAGGCTCTCCCACCCAGGCACATGTGCAAATGCACACACAGAATCAAACACAAGAAACAGAATCTCTCATATGCAAGCAAACGCATCCATAGCATCCTCACTCTTCCAAATCCAAACTAGCACACACCCACTTCTGCAACCCATCTCCCCTTCCCCGCCGGGTTTATGCACACATTTACTCCGGTACCCACTCTGCCACCCCACACGCTCCCTCACAGATGATCACAGAAAATGCAGTCATACTGGGCAACAATAACCAAATCACAGTCACAGCAACTTAGGTCACAGACAGGCTCACGCACTCACTCATCAGAAGCAGGAACATCAGAATCAAATGTATCCTGCACACACATGAATTTGCAGTCTACATTCACAATCACACACCCACCACACAGGTGACACCATCCCAGTTCATAAATAATCCATACCCCATTCAAGTCAGTCACCCCCACCTAAGCACATCACAGATACACATCTTCATGATCATACATGTGACAGCCACTGCCTGACCTTATCCCCACACTTGTTCACACAGCCAAGCTCTCCCTGGTAGAGTACAGTGCAGTCTGGGCCCCAGATGGCAGAATTCCCTCCTTCCTCTGCTCCAGGAATCCTGATCTGGGGCTCCTGTTGGCTACCTCCAGCTGCCTTGGCTGCCATGAGGACCTGGTCAAGTGTTTCCAAGACCCCAAATATGAGTCCATCCTTGTCACAGCACAGAAGGGGCTCCACAGTCCTCCGCTGCCCAAGCGTGTGGTGGTAGTAGGTGCTGGCATGTCAGGCTTGGCGGTGGCCAAGACCCTACGGGATGCTGGTCACCAGTTAAGCAGACCTTCAAGGAGCTTCAATCATTTGCCTCCAGTTCTCCTCCTTCGGTGGGAAAAATAAACGAATGAGGTTACAGCCATTTCTTAGAAACTACACATAACCTACTGGATCTCTTAGGCCCTAATTATTATTCCTCAAATAACTGGGTTCCTTTGAGACTTAACCTTACCTGCAACTGTGTTCTCATGGAAACACAAGTAAAGAAGGCCTATGCTGAACAGCAGATGGCCAAGAGCTCCTCTGCCCCTGCCTCACTCACCACTCAGGACTTTCAGAGGAAACCCCCTAGTTTGTTTCTTCAGTACATACAGGCGCCTCCTGCCAGGAATTCCAAGCTAGAGCCTTTGACCAGGTCAGGGTGGGAAAAGAAGGTGGGGGAAGGGAGAGAGTGACCCTGGAAATGACAGCAACTTCTCTGGACCCCAGGTAACCCTCCTGGAAGCCAGCAACCATGTTTCAGGGCAAGTGATCACATACAGGAATGAGGAGGAATGCTGGTACTACAAACTGGGACCCATGCGAATCCCAAACTCTGGCAGGTAAGTCCAGGTGAGGGATGAAGCAAAGGGCATGGAGGAGCTCGGCCATTATGTCCATACCCTTTCAGGTTCACTGACCCAGGCAATTCAGTCCTGCAAGTCAGGACCAACACTGATCTCCCTCTGAGCAGAAGACAAAGGCTCAGAGTCCAGAGTCACACAGAAAGCGATAGATTCCAAAGTAATCATGATAGAGGTCGCCAACAGCACATCAAAGCATGTTCTTTAACTGTGAGTGGTTTTTTTCTGAAATTACCAGAGGAGAAGGGGGAGGGGTGGAGGCAGAGGGTACAGTGGATAGTGGTGGAGCACTATTAGCTATCTGTCAGGCCCTGGTGGAGTAACAGTCTGGTCAGCCGCCTTCAGCTGGCATAGTCCACACACATCCCAAGGATCCCAGTTTGAGTCCCAGCGCTGGGGGCAACAACCAAGATAAATAACTAAATAAGATAAAGTTCTTTTTAAAAAAAGAGAGAAATTGGGTGGCAGGCATGGTGTTATCCAATATTTGATGAAGAATGAATCTGCACATCTAAAACATGCTGCAAATCAAATGTTTATCTTCGTTTTTAAGATTCTCTACCTTAACTATTACAATATACTTACCTAGCAACAATAAAAAGGAAGGAGTGGTTTCTTATATTACATTGAACTATAAAAGAATAACGATAGCTGCCATTTATTGAAAGCTTCCTATGTGCTAGGCACTCGATGTACATTATTTCATTTGATCCTCCCAGCCCTGCAATGGGATACTCTTATGTTTCCCATTCACAGGTAAGGAAAGTGGGCTCAGAGATACTGACTCATCCCAGATACTTCTAGAAGCAAGTGGCAATGCTCCTTCTTGAAATCAAGAAGTGACCCAAAAGTGAATGCTGAGCCGCTAAACTGTAACTGGTTGCTGGTTCTGAGGCTTCCAAGACAAAAAGAACCCTTGCCTGGGGCTCCACATGCCCCCAGAATGATGACTTCCTTTTTGCCTTAAGTGTCAACTAAACCCCAAATTTCCCTTCATATGTCACCAAAACAGAAACAAAACACAGCAGAACCACCTCAGATTAGCAGTTTGTAGATCTGGCCTCAAACTTACTTAAATGAAAATTGAAATTTCAAATACTACTGAAACAAGAGGCCTCTGTCTCTGTATTTGAATCCTACCCACCGGGATTCCCTGAAGGCCTTTTATTCAATGATGGGTGAGCTCCTGACTTCCCTCATCTTTCTGGGGCAAAAACAGAAGGAAAAGAACTAATGTTCCAGAGAAAACAGAATTCAAGTTGAGGAAGCAGTTGGTCTATGGGCACATGAAGAAAGTGATTTTCCTGGAAATGGTTTCTATTGTGAAGCCAGCAGAACAGATGTCTTGGACCTCACTGGGTTGGTACCACATTTTGCCTGTATCTGCTCCAGGCTGGTCCACACCTATATCAAGAAGCTGGGCTTCAGGCTGAACAGGTTCATCCAATACGATGGCAACACCTGGTTCCTCATCAAAGATGCTATCGCACCAAGGAAGTCATGGCCAACCCAGAGCTTCTGGGATATTCCATGAGCCTCAGGGAGAAGGCCAAGAGTGCTATGGATCTCTTCTACAGTCCATGGCCAAGGTGCCTCTTACCTGGCCCCTCCCAAAGTCTAGCCTAAGATCACCTGTCAAGTTAATGGATAAACCCAGTCACCTGCTCCTGCCCAACTCTTGGGGTTGATCCAATATCCCTCTAACAACCCTTAAGTACATTGCCACCCCAACACTAGTACCTCCTCTCTTCTCCTGTCCCTATGGTGTCAATGGCCCATTGCTTGATCAGTAGCAGTAGAAGAAAAGGGAATGAGTCAATCCTCCAGGGTTGCAGTGTGTTTCCATCTTAAATTTTCATCCCCAAAAGTCTTTACATTCAGGGAAGGAGCATTTAGGACTTCCTGTAAGCCCCTTACCCTGGTCCTGCCATCCTCCTACCCTCTTCAAAAGGACTTCAGAGAACCCAAGAGTCCTGCCTCTGGCTCTTTGGCTTTAATCTAATATTGCTTCTCCTTCCTCCCCTTCTGCAGCTCAAACGAAGTCTGAAGAACTTCACCTGCAGCCACTTGATGTCCTTTTATGATCCCTCCTCCACCAAGGTGAGGCAAAGAAGTCCCAGGACAGGGGTGGGCCCAGGGTCTTGCTCAGTCTAACCCTGGGGTTGTCCTAGCTACTAGGACCCTCACCTCCCACTGCCGAAATCTCCTCCTACCTGGAGTCCAGGCCCACCCCTTGCCTGTCCTGGGTTCCGCTGAAACCCCTGCCCTTAGCCCTCCATCTAGCAATTCCACTTACATGATAGTGACACCCTCCCCACAGGCTTACCTGCTGAAGGAAGGGATGCTGAGCTGAGGAGCAGTGAAGATGATCGGAGACGTGATGAATGAGGAGGCTGGATATTATAAGTCCCTCCTGGACTCCCTGAAAACTAACATCATCTTCTCCAAAAGTAATGAGTAAGGCTGATCTGGGCCAGACTCAGAGCAGAGAAAAGGGAATTTCGATTATTAAGGAGTGTGATGTGCCAGGCACTGTGCTGGGAACTTTCCAAGAATTGTCTCATTTAATCCATCACCACCTGGAAGGTACATATTTGTGTGGTTCAGAGACATTATAGGAGGGTGGACGTGCTGAGACTCAGAGGACTTAGGTAGCTTACCCACCTTCACACAGTTCCGACAAGAACTCAAGTCTGAATTCAAACCCAGGGCTCCTCCTGGGACGTGGAATTATGTGGGCTGTGGGACTCATCTGCTCATGTCATCTTGGGAAAGTCCCTTCTTTCTGGGTGTCCGTTTTCCAGGTTATAAAATTAAACAGCAATTCTTCCCTGGCAGAGGCTAAGATGAGTAGGAAGACCCAACAAAGGTTGCAGGAAGCTGGTTGCCTCCCTGTTCAGACCAGGGATGTGGTGGCTGGCAGGTCTGCAAGCTCTGGCCTCCTGCACTCACCCTCTCCTCTCCATCCGGGCAGCTCTTCTGAGACCACCGGTGACGTCGACCAGTTCCCAAAGCCCTGGGCGCCCGCTGGAAGTCTGGCCCATCCATCTGGGCTCGAAGGTGGAGAGGGTAGTGAGGGATGGGCAGGAGGTACATGTTTCCTACGGCCTGGACCAGCCCGACGCCTCTCCGCACAACATCACCGTGGGCTTTGCCTCATTTCCTGCTCTGCCAAGGCCACGCTCCTCAACTTTGAGACCCCGCTGTCCCCAGACAAGATGGACACGCTGCACTCAGTGTATTACACCAGCACCACCAAGGTGATTGGCCTGTGATGCACCTTCTGAGAGCCCAATGGCATCTGGGCAGGCTCTCTATCACCAACCGGCCATCACGCTCCATCCACGACCCCAGTCACAGCCTCCCCAGCGGCAAGGATGTCCTGCTGGCCTCTTACACCATGGACGACGACTCCCTCTTCTTCCTCTCCCTGAGCACGAGCAGTGGTGGACGTGGTCCTGGAGGACCTGGCGGTTGGGCACCAGATACCCAAGAAGGAGCTGGCCGCAGTGCCTGTCCTCTGTGCTGCAGCGCTGGTACCTGAACCCAGCCTGAGGGCCGCGTCCACTTTGCTGATGAGCACACATGCCTGCGGCTCGCCTGGACAGACACGGCCATCAAGTCCAGCCTCCAGGCGGCCAGAAACATGCAGGCGGCTGTGGACGAGGAAGCCACAGGGAGACAGGGGACCTTCGTCAACACTGAGAATCCTTTCTAACCCCTAGAGAGGTCCTGGAGGGGAGCCAGCAGGAGGCTGGGAGTCAGGAGTTGAAGTCAGAACCCAAGAAAGAGGTCACTGTTCATACTTCAGGCCCATAAGCCGAAACCCCAAAACACCAAAGACCAGAGCTGATAAGTTCACAAGAGACATCACGCCCTGTCCTGCTTCCCTGCAGTTCCAGCCAATGAGGGAGGAAGCAACAGGGCCAGGGTCTGTGGAGGGAGAAGGAAAAAGCAAGGCTGGAGCATGCTGGCATCGGCCCTTGGCTAGGAGGAAATTGCCTCCCACTGCAGAGTAGGCAAAAGACAGTTTCTACACACCCCAATTCCCACCGCCTGCAACCAGAAACTCCTAAAGGAAGAGAAAACCCCCAAACCACAGTGACATTCAACCAGCCTGGCGGCACAGACACACATACATACACAATCCACCCTTGAATGTCTGAGCCAGGGGCCTTATATCTTGACCCAACATGGAGTAGGTGGATGACAGCAATATGGCTCTTTCCTGCTCTTTTTTAAGCCTGTAAGAGCAGAAGCTTGGCTTCCTATGCTCCACAGTCCACCAACTTTTCCTCTACTCCCTCACCTCCTCACCAACCAGGACCACCCGCTTCTCTGCTCTGCCTGTCCAGGCCACACCCTGGAAGATGCCGAGCTCATTCAACATGGGGTCCCCTCTTGAAAACCTCACCTGTCTTTCTTGGTCCAACCTAAGTTATCGCCCTTCCCTAAGTCCTCCCTTAAGGGCCACACTCAAACCCCAGGGATCGCTCTCCTTCTAACCACAATCTTTCCTCCCTTGAGTCCCAAAGAGTTGGACTGGAGCTCATGGTATACTGTTATGTGATTCCTTTGTGACGGTGAATTGTCTGCTACCAAACTATACTGAGACCCACCCCCAAGGACTGGGATCATATCTTGGGTGCCTTTTTGAGTTTTCTCAGATAGCTACTAAATAAATGGTTTTCCTTCAGCCTGTTAATAAATATTTGTTATGCATCAACCATGTGTCAAGCACAGTGGTGAGTACGGATAAAAGTCATGAGCAGGATTATTTGATTGAATCAAATCCTCCAAGGAACAGCTGCCAAACTTGGTTCTTTTTGTCCTAAATTCTTGGACACCAAGTGCCATTTCTGGACTTTGGAGTCCACTTAGTGAAAAGGAAGAAGGAAATTAAATAAAATGGTAAACCTATTTCCTGGAAAGCAATCCTATCAGGGGGACCTGGAAATTAGTAAGGCATGCTGTGTTTTGAGACTGGTATATTGCACAGGAGGATAAGCTAAAAAATATATAAATAAATACAAAAACACACACACAATGTGTACACACTCAAAGTACATTTTGGTCTATGGCTAAAACCCCAGTCACTTTATTCTAGTTTCTCTATTCATCTCTCATTAACCAGACCTTTTTTAATGCCAAGTGACAGAAATTCAATCCAAGCTAACTGAATGGAAAAGGAAATGTTTGGGTTCACATATCTTCAGTATTCAGGGTGAAGTTCTCTTCACCAAGACTGACTGAGTCCAGGAATGGTGAAAGTCATTAAAGTTCTCTCCCTTTCCATCTCTTGACTATTCTCCCTTAACTTTGCTTATGATTAAGTTGAATAATATTCCCTGATATGCATAACCACCGCACACCTGTAAATGTGAACTTATTTGAAAACAGAGTCTGTGTAGATGTAATTAAGTTAAAATGCGGTAAAACTGGATTAGGGTGAATCCTAATCAGATGACTGGGGTCCTTAT
This sequence comes from Solenodon paradoxus, assembly GCA_004363575.1. Lineage (NCBI taxonomy): Eukaryota > Metazoa > Chordata > Mammalia > Eulipotyphla > Solenodontidae > Solenodon > Solenodon paradoxus. The sequence goes on along the minus strand of RJWH01008011.1, from coordinate 23,264 downwards.
AGGAAGAGAGAAATCTGGGCTCAGAACAGAGGAAGAGCAGCCATATCAACATGGAAACAGAGTGGAATGAGGTATCAACAAGCCAAAGAACACCAGGGATTTGCCAGAACTTCCAAAAGCAAGGTGAGTGGCCAGAAACAGAGTGTTCCTCAGAGCCCCAAGATGAAGTCAACCCTGCCAACACCTTTATTTTGATTTCCAGTCTTCAGTACTAGGAGAAACTACATTTCCACCATTTTAAGCCACCCCATTTTGTAATAATTTGTTACCATTGGAAACGAATACAATTTCCTTCTTTCTTCTGTCAAGGAACACAGTCAGAAGCAACTCCAAATTATATCTTTGTAGGTTGTCATTCAAGAGAAAAGAAAGGCCTCCTCTCTCAGTATATTCATCTATATTTTATCTTGCTCATCCACCTACTTGATCAGTGGTCTACCCTTTGGCTTAAAATGCAGGTCTTGTGTCTGGCAACCTGGACTCAGTCAGTCTCGGTGAAGAGAGCTTCACCCTGAACACTAAAGATATGTGTCCCCAGGAAGACTAGGAAATTGCTTTCTATAGAAATGGTCTCACCTTGAACCTCTACAGGCCTAAGGATGGAGTAAGAGTGGCCCAGCCCGCAGTGGGGCAGTGGCCCCCAGGCTGGAACTGAAGTTTCCCAAGCTTACTCAATACAATGGAAATGCTGGCTCCTCAAAGTGTATTGTCATCAGCTAACCTCGTGTTCCTGAGCTACTCAGACAGGAGAGCACCTACCTAGCCCATCATTACTAGTGTGCCACATTCCACACCAAGAAGGTGGCAGGAAGGCTTTTATGGATGGAAAATGTCCTTAAAGGTGATGGAGCCTAACTGCCATTTTAAAAATGGGAAACCTCAAAATCCCACAGGAATTGAAAACACAATGAAGGAAAAGGGAATATTAAAAAAAAAAAAATCCAACCTGATTTGAAAAAAATAAATAAGGAGAACATTTAGAAGTGAAAAATATAAATAAAATTAGAAACAAGAGGGATAGATTTATTTAGAAGAGAAGACTTAATTGGAAAGATAATTAGTAAACTGGAAGAGGGAACTAGAAAAAATTACTTGGAAACAAATGAAAAAGAACAGTCTTATTGGCTAGAAGGAGAATATCCAGTATAAATCTAACTTGATAGCATACCCTGGTGGCCTAACAGATAAGGTCACCGGATACCACGTACATCCCAAAGAACCAGGTTCCAGTCCTGGGGCCGGGGAACAACAAAGATGAACATCTAAGTAAAATTAATAAAAATGTTTCAGAGAAAATCTAATTTGGCAGAGTGGGGGCACGGGGTTGGGGTGGGGATGGGTAGAATGTAAGAAAGGCAATACTTGAAAAAATAATAACAGAATTTCCCAGAAATTACAAAACACGTAAAAGAACAAATTAAGGTAGTCAAACACATTTCCAAGCCAGATAAGTAAAAAGAAACATACATCTGGACAAGTGATTGTCAAACTGCTGACCACAAAAAACAAACAGAAGATGTTAAAAGCATCCCGAAAACAGAGATTACCTCTGAAGGACTGTCAATTAAATGGATAACTGGTTCTCATTAGCAACAGCACAAACCAGAATACATTAGAATAATATCTGCAAAATGCTTAGAGAAAACATCAGTCGACCTGGAGCTCTAGATGCCGTAGAAACATCTTTCCAGAATCAGGGTGAAATAGTCATTTCCAGGCAACAGACGCTGACAGGTTTTGCCACGGGCAGGACCACACGAAAAGATCTTCTGATGGGTGTACTTGAGGAGACTAAACACACTTCCTTAGGGAAAGTCTGAATGGGGAAAAAAGAATGGTGAGCAAATAATACTGTAAACATGGTAAAATCTAAACAAATGCCACTGTGTAAAATAAAAAACTTGACCAAATTTTAGTGTTAAAAAATGTGAGAATCGGTGTGCCCTGGTATAAGTCCTCCAGGATGCAGTCCACGTATAACCCAAGGATGCAGGTATAGTGCATGCATGACCCAAGGACAACAATCAAGATGAGCAACTAAATAAATACATATAGATAATTAAATAAATAAAAGTCTTCTCCCTTCTCCTCCTGCCTGCCTGCCGACTTGCCTTCACTCCTGATGTTACCTTTCCTTAAAAAAAAATGTTTTAAGAGTGAACCAAAATCCTAGACAAGGATAACCTAAAAGTCAGGAGGAAGGTGGTGGAGTTAAAATATACTTTGTCCCAATAGGAAAAATAACATGGTCTGTACCAAGATGAAGACATAGGACAATTACTGAACTGCAAATATTTACAAATCTGCAGCATATCTATTATTCCTTTCATTAATAACTGATCTTTGTACTATTTAGATGGTAATGTGTCCAGCTAAAATCCCACAATTCCAGCCTGTTTTCGAGATATGTATTGCCAGTGCAATATAAGCTGAGTGGTGTGGGTAGAGCATCTAGAAAATTCCTTAATGATTGCTGAATCAGCTGAGAGAGGCTGCTCGTCCCTTTCTCTTTCCTTTCTTCTTGCTCACGATTCAGAGAATATGGCTGCAGCTCCAGTGGCCATTTTGCAATCATAATGTAGACTCCAACTAAAACACTAGAAAGATTACAAGAGACTAAACCTAAGAAAAGCATAATTTCATAAAGATATTAGAAATGCATTCATTAGAGATTCTAGTAAAACAGCATTGCAATTAATAAATGCAAGAACTTTAAAAAATAACAGCTATAAATGAGTTGTTTGCTAACCTATTCAAGAAAAACATAACAGAAAGTACAAATGCGTAACATAAAAAAATAAAATGGAGCGATAACTAGCATGAAGGAACTACAAGAATCATGCGTAGACTGCTTTTCCCAGCTGTATACAAGGAAAATTGCTAACTGAATGAACAGATTATTTTCTCAGAACATGAAAATTAACTAAACTGCTCCTAGAAGATACAGAAAGATTTGAAAAGGCCAATGATATAATGAAAAGGAGGAAACTTGTCAAAGAGCCAGATCTTCCAGGGAAAGCACCGAACTTTGATGTTTTCACAGATGAATTTTAGCAAACATTTGAGAAGGAGATCATTTCTGTGCAATGTAAGCTGTACCACAGGAGAGAGAAAAAATAACAATCACAAGACTAAAAAGGGGGTAACAGCTACATAAATAACAAAATTTATTTAAAAACCATAAAAGAACAGTACAAATAACATTTTTATTTCAAAAATTACCCATTTTGAAATTGATAAAATGAGAAGTTTAACACTAAAATGCAATCTAGATGAAATGGGAAAAATTTTTTAACAGAATATAATTTTCCAAAATGGAATTCAGCATTTTTAAAGCCTACATTGATCTGTAACATTTAAGAACATAAAATGAATATGTTTTCCTTTTTTTTTCTTTTCAAGGAAAGGTGTGGGCAGGAATGAAGGTGAGTAGGCAGACAGGCAGGAAGAGAGAGGAGGAAGAAGCAGTATTATTGTATTTTTATTTAATTGTTCACACTGGCTGCTTCCCCCAGGACCCGGGACTTGAACCCAGGGGTATTTGACTTGCTTCTTCAGAGATGAATGATTTAACTGCTGCTCCGCCAGGGCATGCCAAGTGAGTATGTTTTTAAGATTTATGATTCCTTTAATTAAAAAGGTCCTAGAAGTTTTAAAGCTAAATTCTGCAAAATGTTTAAGTGACATAGAATCCTAATTTTACACAGTATTCCAAGTAAAAGGGAAAAATGGGGGAATGCTCTCAGATTCGTTTTAGATGGCCAGTGTCTTTTGATACTAAAGCTAGAAAAAGACTTAAAGAAAATCTATTAGGAAATCTTTTTTCTTATACACAAAGATTTTAAGAGTTTTGATACATTAGCAAATCACATCCCATGTTTAATTTGAAAAAATCTCTTATTGAATAAGGATTAAAGGAAACTTCCTTAACCATTAAAGGGTATCACCTTAAAATATATCTCACACATCAAAGTATATCATGAAAACTAGAGGTAGTCGCACTACAATCAGGGATAAAACAAAAATTCTCACCATTACCACTTCTTTACATATGGTTCTGGTTTTTCTAGTTAAGGCAATATGGTAAAAAATAAATAAAGATAAAATGCAGAAATTGCTAAGGAGGAAACAAAACTGCTAACATTCACATACAATATTGTTAAATACATAAACGCTGCAAGAGAAAATCTAAATTTATGTAATAGTTCATCAATTTTGTGAAAACAGAAAGAACTAAAGCAATTTTGAAGACATTAAAATATATTTTAAAAATATGGAGATTATGACTATATTAGACAAATGAAATATTATAAGGAGCCCAGAAACAGATGTCCATCTCTAGGATATTAATATGACAAAAGCACTTTAAGGTGGTGGGGAAAGATGGTTTATTCATATTTGATTTTCTTTTATTTACAAAGGAAAGGTGCAGACAGGAATGAAGGTGAGCAGACAGGTAGGAAGGAGGAGAAAGGTGGAAGAAGCATCTTTGTTTTATTTATTTATTTTTTTTAGCTGTTCACAATGGTTGCTTCCTGTTGTACCTGGAACTCAAACCCAGGGGCATGTGGCTTGCTCCTTTGGTGACAATTGTCCTAACCACTGCTCCACCAGGGCACGCCTTATTATTTAATCTTAAGACAATGTATTACCCATATGATCCCCATTTATCACTCTATAAACACAGACCAATTTCACGTATATTAATGTGAAAATAAAACTTTAAAACTCTTAGAAGAAATTATAGTAACTATCTATGAGCTTGAGGTAGGGAAAGATTACCGACACAGAACACACACGCACACAAATCTTATAGGATGATATGTTTGACTACAAATAAAATATCTATACTTGACCACAAACAATTGAAAAGTACGGCATCCCCCAGAAGAAAGTATTTGCGATGCATTCATCTAATAACTCAAATAACATTTTAGTGAATCCTCAGAGCAACCCTGTGCTTTATGTTTACCATGTAAATAAGGAAATTGAGGTGCAGTGAAATCCATGAATTTGCTTACAATTTGATAGATCAAGATTCAATTTAGATCTGTCTTCTTCTGAAACTCATGCTTCTATGCTATTACATCTCCTGGAATGAAGGTGGAACATGACTTCATGGACTTCAAGGAGGGAGAATCTACTACAGGAGAGAGATAAAGGGGACCCTCCAACAGGATAGAAAAGTCAGCCTTCAGGATAATGGAAGAGTAAGCAGATCAGATGAAAGCAGGTCTGACATCTCTAGCACAGGGGTCTCCAACAAGATAAAACTTTAAGTGCGTCTGATATGTTTGAACATGAGAGGAAGTTTAGGCAATTGTGGGAAATATTTGAAGATTAATAAGCAGTCAATGCAGAGGAAATGAAAGGAACTGAGAAGATGAACATGATATACTGTCCACAGAGTGTGTGTATATCAGGAGGGGTGCAAACAAATAAACTGGCATCTTTCAGGAATGAAACCCTATGTGGCAGTTAAAAGTGAAAGCTACACTGATCCATGCAGCATCATGAAAAAATCTTTGAAAACAATGGTGAATGAAAAAAGCAAATAGAAAAAATTAAATGTACTTGACTACATGTACATTTAAGAATAAAATACTACATATTATTTTATACGTGTTTGATAAAAAACATAAACATGAACAGAAGAATATACTTAAACTTCAGAATAGTGTTTACTTCTGGGGAATAATGGATTGAGAAAAATATGACAGAAAGTTAAAATGTATTAAATCTGGCTGAAGATGATTGCTATGCTCTTATTACATTCATTTCTGTATCTTTTCTGAAACTTTAATATACTCCAAATTTAAAAAAATTAAGCACATACAGAGCGCTCTGAAGAAACTTCCCAGTTGAAATGAATTAACTCTCTTTCAAACTTACTTTGAAACTCTAGCCTTCCAAAATGTGATCCCAGAGCCAGGTTCATTATTTTAATACTAGTTTTCAGAGGAACAGAATGCAGGAGCTCATCTAGGTTCTAGGAAATGTTTAACAAACAATGAACCTTTCCCTCAGGAAACATCTAAACAAGGAAAACACTGGAGGTTTCTACATACTGAGGGAATGATTAGATCAGTAAAAACACTGACATGGAACACTTTGTGTTCAAATTAGTATACTGATACAATAAGGAAAGGGAAGATAAAGAAAATTCACATCTATCTAGTACACTAGAATCCACTGTTCAAACTTGTGCCTGCCTTTCTCAGTACTCCCCCGGGGTCTTCAAGATATGTTGAGCAGTAGAGTTCAGCCTTTATTCAGACTTAATTAGGTCAGTGTCCTCTGAGTCTCCAAGGTGCAGATCAAAAGGTTATAGAAATATTTATGACAAGTAGCATTTATTGAGTGTCCTATTTTCCAATCACCTTCTAAGTCCTTTACAAATATATGAAGAAGTCTTACAACCCTGTGAGGTAGATACTATTTTGTTCTTCATGTTATTAATGAAGAAACAGACACAGAGAAGTTCGTTTTTCTCAAGGCCACATAACAAGAACATTGTAAAATTGCAATTTAGAACTAGTTAATCCTATATGATATCCAATTCAAATTAGATCAGAGATTTAAATGTGAAAGGGCTGGCCTGGCAGGTACAAACAACAGAAGTGATCATCATCACAAGGGTAGGTGAAAGCACTGGGGTTCAGAGCTGCATCATGGATTTGGAACTTCCAGCCTCAGGGAAAAAAACAGCAGAGGGTGTGTAACTGTGGGAATAACTGGGCCTCCCAGAGTCGCTCTGAGGGCAGCAGAGAACCAGCCCAGTGGGACTGGGACATGGAGTCAGGGTAGAGGTTCTTGCCTAGAGAAGGAGGACCAGCATCCCCATAGTCTGAGCAGGATCTCCTGAACGGAAATTACACAGAGTGTCACCAGAACCAGAAGGCAGTGAGGAGAATCTCCGCCCCCATCATATTGCTCAGAGCTGAAGGACCTGCCAGTCAGATATCTCACCCTCAGGTTTAAAGGAAGAAGAGAGTCTTCCAGAAGGAAGGAAACTTCAGTACTACCCACAGTATCACCCTGTGGTCAAGGCAAAACTGTAGCCAGATTGCTGATTGTGGGTCAGGGACAAGGTGGTCATATTGTTCAGAGCTGGGACATTGGGGAAGGCTCTGCACCCCCACACAAACTCCAAACCCATAGGCTGAACTCTCAGGCTCCAACACAGGGTCCATCTAAGAATGACAATAAATTCAACTATGGTGACCCACATAACTCAAGAATTCCAAGTGCTCAAACTAAGATCCAGGCTTGTTTAGTGCAAGTTGATACCCTACGCAAGGCCATCACTGCAGGGAAACCTAACCCGCAGAAACATAAGCAGAATGCCAAACAGAACAAAGACATAGAGAGATATACCTGAAATGAGAATCCAATTAAAATCCTGGGGAAAAACAAAAATACAGCAGACATGTGCAAACTACCTGAGGATGAATTTAGGGCAACGGTGATAAACATACTCATGGAAATCAAGAAAACAATAGAGGAGGAGAAAGGGAACAACAAAAGAGAGAGAGAAGGAATGGACCAAAATATCAAAGAAATGAAGAACACAACAAGTGAACTAAAGAACTCAATACAGGGACTCAAGAGTAGGATGACTGAATCCTCCTAGAATCAATGAGATAGAAAATAAGGCAGAGGAATGCACTCAAGTAAACCATCAAAGAGAAAAGAGAATGAAAAGAAATAAAGTATTTGTGACCTATGGGTTAACATCAAAATGAACAACGTTTACATCATAGAGGTCCCAGAAGAAGAGGATAGAGAAAGGGGGGCAAAACTGTATTTGAAGAAATAATAGCTGAGAATTTCCCTAACCTAAAGACTAAAGTAAACCTCCAGACTCAGGAGGCACAAAGAGTTCCAGATAAAAGAAACCCAAACAGACCTATACCTAGACACAAGAATGTAAAAATATAAGATAAAAAATCTTAAAAGCATCTAGAACAAAATGAGTCACATACAAAAGAGTCCCAATAATATTGTCAGCATCTTTCTCAACTGAAACTCTCCAGACCAGAAGGGAATGACATGATATATTCTAAGCACTGAAAGAAAAGGATGTTTAATATGGGCTACTATTCCTTGTGAGATTATCACTCAGAACTGAAGGAAAGATAAAAACTTATCTGACAAGCAAAAGTTAAAGAAATTCATCATCACAAAACCAGCTCTACAAAATAAATACTAAAGGATATTCTAGAAAGTATAAAGAAATCCCACTTAAAAAGAGTAAGACAACATATATAAAAGTGAGGAGAAGAATAAAAATGTAGGTGGTTAGAATGAGTGTAAAACTGATTGGTTTTCAAATAAAAATATAAAATAAAAAGAATTCTTAATGCTAACCTCAGGATAAAACTCAAAATGCATCTGTAGGGAAAAAGCAAAGAAGAGAACAAAAAGGGAAGCCAATCAAAACTACACCCAACCCACCTAAGAAGAGAAAGAGAAAAACAAAGGCAGTTTCTGTAAAAACACCCAGAAAACAAATTACAAAATGGAAGCAAACAGTTACATGCCAACATCATCTAAACATCAACGGATTTAACTCACCAATCAAAAAACATAGAGTAGGTGAATGAATTAAAAAGCATAACCCAACCTTTTGTTGCATCAGGAAACTCATCTTCTTTCAAAAGACAGACATAAGCTCAAAGTCAGTGTCTGGAGACAATCTGATAGTGAAATGGCAACCAAGAAAAAAAAAAAAGGCAGGAACAGCTATACTTATATTGGATAAAACAGACTTCCAACTATAAAGCATCAGAAAAAACAGAGATGAACAATGGACATTATATAATGATTGAGCATTAAACCAGCAAGAAGACATAAGGCTTTTAAATATATATGTAGTAAATGAAGGAGCATCAAAATGTATTAACCGAGTATTAAAAGAACTGACCAGTGACATTGACGATAGCACAGCAACAAAGTGGGAAACTTCAACAACCCTCTTAGAGCAACCGACAGATCAACCAGGCAGCAAATTAACAGCAGCTTTAAATGACCATTTGTAACAATTAGGTCTAACAGACATATACTGATCACTTCATCCAATGACTACAGATCTCCCTTTCTTGGAAAACAACATAGGAAAGACTTTCCATGACATCAGCTTTAGAGAGACCTTTTGAGTATTAAACATCAAGGGAAACAGAAAGAAAAATAAACAACTGGATTACATCAAACTGTAAGACTTCTTCACAGCCAAAGAAAACATCACCAAAACAAAAAGACAACCTACTAACAAGGAGAAGATATTTGTATTCCATATTTTTAACAAGGGCTTGATTTCCAAAAAACACAAAGAACTCATAAAAGTCATTATCTGAAAAATAGACATCCAATCAAAAATGGGAAGAGGAACTGGAGAGACATTTTTCTGAAGAGGACATACAGATGGCCAATGGGCACATGAAAAGATGTTCCTACTCGCTGGCTATCAGGAAAATACAAATGAAAACGAGCTATCACCTTACACCAGAGAGATTTGTTATTATTCAAAAGTCTAGAAACAACAAATGTTGGTGAGGATGTGGAGAAAAGGGAGTGGGAGTATAAATTGGTGCAACCCCTATGGAAAACAGTATGGAGATTCCTCAAAAGTTTGAAGATGGAAGTCACATTTGATCCCACCACCCCACTTCTGGATATTTATCCGAAAATACAAGAACACTAATTCACAGAGATTTATGCAATCCTGTGTTTATTGCAGCCCTGTTCACAGTAGCTAAGAACTGGAAACTATCTAAGTGCCCAACGTCAGATGAATGGATAAAGAAGATGTGGTACATATACACATTGGAATATGTGTGGAACACTACACAGCCCTTAGAAGAGATGAAATCCTGTCATTCAAATCAGCTTGTATGAATCTAGAGGGCATTATGCTAAGTTAAGTAAGTCTAAAGTAGAAAGATAGATGCTAGATGATCTCACTGAATCTAAATAGACAAAACACAGGAAAAGATGAAATAAAATCAACCTTTGGACACTTGCAATAGAACTGAAGTTACCAAGGGACAGCGGGTGGTAAGTGGTAGTGAACCCCACTGGGCAATGGTGAAGATTCTTGGTGATTTGGTGGAGAGAAGGCTGTGTTGACATATATCTGAAGAATGGAGAAACTGCACATGTGGGGAACCTATATATATGAGTTTATTTTAATTTGTAAAATAAACTTACTGCAATAAAAAAAATTGGAGAAAAAAATGGGAAAGAAAGTACACCCTTAAGAGATAGAGTAAGTATGAGCAGTCCCAAGAGGAAAGCAGGCACCAGGAGCCTCGGGGCTGGGGCTCTTGGGGACTATTTCCTAGGCCTTATCCCCACCCTGAGGTGGGTCAAGGGCTTTAACTGGTCTGTCAGTGGTTGCTTTTCAAACAGATTGGAGAATCCCACTGGTCTTTAAGCTGATTAGTGGAGTTTGGGTTTCCTTCCTTATCCTTTTTTTCCTGCTCCCCCACCTCCTCCGGCACTCTGCCACTGCCTAATTGCTGTCTAACAAAGGTGTAGTCTAACTTGTAGAATGTTTATTGTAAAAAGGAGGTAGAAGGAGAAAAGTACAGATGATACACAAGCTCTGAAGTCAGATAGCCTAGATTGAAACCCTTATCTATGTTAACTATGTTAACCTTGTCTAAATAACAACCATTTTTTAATCTAGCTAATAGAAATAATATATATTTCTTAATTGAACTGCGATGAATAAATAATGTATGTAAAGGGTTTTCCATAGTGTCTAACCCCAGCAGGTGCTCACTAAATGGTTGTTATTTAAAAACACCAGCAGGCACACCCTGGTGGAGCAGGGGTTGAGCGAAGTCCACATACATCCTAAGGTCCTGGGTTTGGGTCCTGGGACCAGTGGGAGCAACCAAGATGAACAAATAAATAAAATGCTCCTTCATCCTTTCTCTTCCTGCCTGCCTGCCTGTGCTCCCCTTCCTTCCTGCTGGCACCATTACTTCAAAGAATCAGTTAATTTAATTTAATAAAAAACACCGGCTAAATTAAGGAAAAGAAAGTGAGAAAAAGCAGAGCATAGAAAAAGAAAGAACAGTTCCCAACCAATGCTTTGAGAAAAATGTAACCCTGATCTAGAAACATACTAGCACACAAAAAACAGAAAACTAAGACCAATGTCACAAATGAATGTATTTCACGGATGCAAAATTTATGAATAAAATAAGATGAGAAAAATTAAAACCAGCCGAGTTCTAAAAGAATAATAAAATCATTCCCAAGAAATGGCTAAGCAATTTAGGTTAGTTTTAAAACTGCATTCCTTGTGTGTCAAACATGATAATAACAGGGTGGTAGTACTGAGTATTATGAGTGGGGCTGTGATCTCACAGGGTGTGATGCTGAACCAAGTACACTGACCCTATATTGTAAATGTTTAATAAGTGTTAGTTATGAATATTATTATCAACACCACCACTACTGTATTAGAATGCAAGAATGTTTGACAGGCAGGCATGAAGGAGAGCAGGCAAGAAGGAAGAGAGAGGAGAAAGAAGGATCTTTATTTTATTTTTATTTGGGCTGTTTCCCTCTTGCCACCCCCCAGCCCCTCTCCCCTCTCCCCCATAACCCGCCCGGGACTGGAACCCAGGGGTGTGTGGTCATACTTCTGAGGCAACTGACCTAACTACTACTACACCAGGGCATGCCCACCTATTTATTTTTTAAAATACTTATTTAAAAAATATTTTAGCCATCTAGAAATATAAGAAATTCAAATAAGCTTGGCAAATACCATTCATGAAAAATATCTATTATCACTGCTGTGTTCAGTATTTTTCTGTATGTCCTAGCAAATGTAATAGGACTAGAACAAAAACATAAGAGATATAAATATTGGAAAAGAAGAGATAAATCCGTCCCAGATACAGATAATCTGAATAAGCAGAAAGTCTGAGGCAGGACAATCAAGAGGGAAAACTAGCAGAATTAACATAAAAATCAGGACCAACTTTGAAATTGAGTTTTTGTGAGATGGCCTGATACAAAAATTATATATAAAATCTAAGGCTCAGAGCACTCCGGTGGAGCAGCAGTTAGGTCAATGGCCTCCGAGAGAGCAGGCCACACACATAACCCTGGGTTCAAGTCCCAGGACCGGTAAGGAACAACCAGTGTGAACAACTGAAATAAAAAGGTAGAAATAAAAGCTGCTTCTCTTCTTGCCTGTCTGCTCTCCTTCATGCCTGCTGTACCTTTCCTTTAAAAGCAAAAAAAATTCTAAGACTTAAAATTCACATTAATAAAACAGAAGCTATCATGTTATAATTATAAAACACTAGATGTAACACCATATTTAGTATGCTATGCCCACAATAAGCAAATCATAATAATTCAGTCACATATTTGAAAAGTATTAGCTGGAAATGACATATATATACATATACTTATACATATATATATATATACACACACACACAACAAGATTTGTCTTTTAACATAGGAGTCTATCTTTTATAACTTTCTTGATCTAACTGAATGGAATATTTATCACAATAAACAGTCAAACATGGTACATAGTTCAGATCATATGCTCGAGGCATTTTACTGCCATCTGGTGACAAGTTTAATCTATAAAATACAGCCAAGTTTGGAAAGCTCTTCAAAATATAAGCTGCATATCTAACACTAAATTATAGCAGGTCTCTAGAACTTTGTTTTCCCAGAGAGACACTAAGCTTATAATCACTGGAAATTCAGTTACTAACTAGAGACAGAAGCTTAAGGGTCAAACTTAACAGACAACTTTAGAAAAGCATAAGGAAAAATCAACTACCTCTTGCTTCTGCTTGCTTGCTACCTTCCAGAATCTTAGCCAGTAGGAGACAAAGCTAAGAATTCATCCAGTGAAGGTATGATGATTCTTGGGACGGGGAAGATAATGAGGGAAATCTGCATGAAGTGGGCTCTGTGAGGACATGCAAACATGGGCTCTGGAACTAAAAAGACCTGATTCTACCATCATCATCATCATGTGCCAACCATGTGACCTAAAGCAACCTCTAGATCCTCAATTATTTTTCTTATCTTTTAAATATGAATAGCATCTCCTTGGCAAGGTCACTAGAGGGAAATATAAAGATCCATCTTTTCTCTTCCAAAGCATGTGTTTGTATACAAATGAACTTCAATGTGACTTGCATAGAGAGAAATACTATTATTATGCAGAACTTGCATGGTTCAAATATAATTTATCCAAAATGCTAATGCTCTGCACCACCGACCAACAGCATCTGCATCTACATACACCAACGTGACTAGAAAGAACGAACTAAGGAGTAAATATATATATGAGCCATGTTGTACGTGATACCCATTGCTCTGTGCTTTCTCTTGGCCACAGCTTTGAAGGATCCCATTTTTTTTTTTAAGGAAACATGCAGATGGGAATGAAGGTGAGTACGAGTAGGTAGGCAGGCAGGAAGAGAGAGAAGAAGCACCTTATTTTTTAAATTTTTATTTAGTTGTTTACAGTGGTTTTCCCCACCCCACCTCCAGGCCTGGGACTTGAACCTCAGGGTATGTGGCTTGCAGTCCTTCGGAGGCGACTGACATAACGCTACTGTACCAGGCGTGCCTTCCACGATATTTGTCTACTTTACTCCCATAACTCAGGACCCCTACACCTCTTCTTTACATCTCCTTCATCAAGTTACCTTCACCCTCGTTGGCTACAGTTCTAAATTCTGTGAGAGATTTCTTTGTTCATTGACACAATGCTCCTTCTCCATTGGGACCCCGTGCTGTGGTTCCGAGCACAATGTGGAATATTGCAGAGCGTGTGAAAGTGCTGGAGCGTGAAACCTAAAAATTCGCTTTGTCTGGTGACCGGAGATAAGGAGACTTTACTGTGGTGAGCATCTGCACTGTGTGCAACACCAGATCATTACGTTGTATCTGAAACCAACATAATGGTATATGTCAATTTACCAACGAAAATGTGAAAAAATAAGCAAAGCTGCAATGGTTTTGAGAGTTCTACCCCAACCCTCTTTTCCTACATAATTTGTTATTTTCAGTGCCTGATTTTGTACAGTGCGAATTTTTCTCAGTATGTGGCATTTTATTAAATGCATCTGTACTTAACCTGCCCTTAAAAAAGGGGAGCTCTCTTCGCTCACCCTGGTAGAGTAGTGGTTTGGTCAGCCACCTCTAGTGGAAGTGCAGTTCACATATATCCCAAGTTCACATCCTGGGTTGGAGAGAGCAACCGAGATGTAAAACTGAATAGAAATAAAATGTTTCTCTTCCTGCCTGCCTGCCTATTGGCCTTCATTCCTCCCTGCCCACTTCCTTTACGGAAAAAAAAAAAAAAAAAAAAAGTGGGGGGCGTGGTGGGAGCTGTCTTCCTTTGCCTCCAGAATCAGAAGCAAAATGATGCAATAATAATAACAGCTAATTTTTTAATATTTACTATGTACTTGACACCTTTCAAAGTGCTCTGCATTTTACTGAATCTAAGACCTCATCCCTTTAAGACGATTCATTATTTTAAGTACCATTCAGAAAGAAAAACCCGCTGCCATTGAAACTATAACCCAATGCTTTCTTATTTGAATTTTTATTGAATAGGTATTGAAAAAGCTCTCTGGGATTTTTGATATATATTACTCCTGTATCTAGATTAAATGGAAATAAATTTGTAAAGTGAAATAAATATGTAAAGCTAGCCCTAACACTTCTTTATATTCAGAGTCTGACTCTTCCGAATTACATTTTGACTCAATTTACATAGAATTTACAATTTATCACCCTCTGTGAAGCCTGAGCGTCAGGCCTCTCTTACTGTGGCTCCCTCTTCAGGAATATTACTAAATATATTTTCTTCACTGCTTTCCCAAGCCTTTCTGCACAACTACTTCATGCCTAGGAATTAAAACAGCTGTCCACAGTTATCTGCAAGATTTCCTTCCAACCTACGGACACCCGTTCTATAAGTTTTGGGGCTTCAGCTCTGATGTTTACAAACATGCAGGTAATGACTTCATGACTACTCGGCCAACAAATGTTGCAAGCTGTCATCCACTTCAAGAAATACTCCATTTTCCAAGATATCTAAAACATGAAAAAGTGTGCATTGAAAATATTAATAACGTAGGTCATGGCAACCCTAAGACATAGGTACCTCTATTATCCTGCTTTTATAAATGAACTCAAGCACAGAGAAATTAAGCAATGTGCCCAGCACTGCAGAGCTCACCAGCGACAGAGCTAAGGTTCAAATCCAGGAGTCAGGCTGCAGAGACTACACTTTGAAGTCACCCTCTGCCTCAGGGTGCTATTCCTACTATAGAAAAGCTTTGTTCTAAAATACCCCAGGAGCAAACATTACACTACCCTCCTAGGGCTAGGTGGTGCAGATCATAATCAGAAAACCCCAAGGCCTGCTACTAAATTTTAAGGAATTTGAGTATCTGTATAAAAGACTGCTAGCAAATCTTACACACTGGGAATATTAGCTCATTTTCCCGGCTGCATGCTCTCCAAACCCTAGCCTGGGTCCATTTCCTTGAGGTTAACACCTCTTTTGTTTTTTTTAAGGAAAGCGAGTAGGCAGACAGGCAGGAAGACAAAAGAGGAGGAAGAAGGAGTTTATTTTATTTTTATTTAATGATTCCCACTGGCAGTTTCCCCCACTACTTCCCCCACCAGGGACTAGAACACAGGGGTATGTGATTAGCACTCCTTCAGAGGTGATTGACCCAACCACTGCTCCACAAAGGCGCACAAGATGTTAACACCTCTTTTGAGATCAACAGTGCTGCTCCTGAAAACTGAACTCTTACCTATGAGGGAAGAGCTATGTCTGACTGTATAACTTTTCCAGAATTCTGGTTCCAGACCCGAAGATCAGGCATGAGCTGAGCTAGATGATCATGCCCAGCAATTCAAATGACCACTAATTAGTCTTGGATGGGACAATTCACCTTAGACAATTTGACTTTTCTTGCTATTCTGAACCTTCAGTTAATGTCTGTCTTCCTCCAGAAGACTCCAGAAGCAAGATCCATGGGGGCAGGTGCCAGGCGATTTTTCACCATTATGTCCCCAGCACCTGGAACAGTGTGGGGCGCGTAGCTATGCAAAGACAGATGACAACTGACAGTTCAATATTCAGAGACACTTTCTCAGGCATATTTCCTTTCCAGATCAGACATAGGAAGCGGAAATTTTTAGATACATAAAGGCCACTAAGGTTCCGCGGAGTTTAAAAACATTCTGCATGAGCTTAAGAAAAATTGAGCAGCATAGTTCTAAACTTCAGTCAATTGATAACACCGAAAGTTCTCAAGCTTCCTTTCCCCTCCAGCCAGTCCACAAATCTTCTGAAATCACCCTGCTTGCATGTAGATTTTTGTTACTGGAAGAGCCAGTCTCACTTCACGTGCCTGATTGCCAATGGCTGAAACTTCAGAAGTCAGCTGTAAAGTCAACTTCTGGAGCTCATGGGCACGGGGGGTTCAAGACACTCTGAAGACAGAGCAGGTTGTTCCTATTACTCAGTCAAGAGTCAGGACCGGGACACGAAGACAGGACTGGGGTCCAGTCTTCTTTGCCCCTGGTCAAGTTTCCCTAAATAAGAATAAACAAAGGTGTATGGAAAACATTATGCAAGTCGCTCATGCAGAAAACTGCCGACCTTACCACTCATTGGAACAAGATGCGAGCTGCACATTCATCAAAAGAAATTTAAAAAAAAACCTAAAATCATCACTTTTGACCTATAGAAGTAGTCTATACTAGAAATGACCTGGTTATTCCATTATTATTGTTTCTATTGAATGTTCATGAGCTAAGTTTAAATCTCCAGACTTGACTCAGATTGGAATGACTCTGACCAGTTCACCTGTGTGTCTTAGTCTCTCTTCCCCCAGAAGTGGGGGATCCAAGAGAGGGCCTTCATTCTTCCCTTGTTCCAACAAGGAAATGAAAAAAGTCTAAGCCTAACACTGGCCCCCTCGCTCTTCCTCCCCCATCCTTCTCCCCCGACTATTCAGTAATTCTCAAAGTTTTCCTCTTAGAGACCCATAAAGCAGACATGCTTGTGTGCCCCTGTGAAGCAGGTGAGATGGTGGCTCTATGTAAAAGCTGAGAGAATACAGGTCAGAGTCTGTGAGGGAGACAGAATCGCGTATTCATTTTTTTATCCACAGAACTAAATTCAGTGACCTTAAATACTGGATGGATAGGTGGATGGTTGGTTGGCTGGAAGTTTGGGTGGGTGGGTGGGTCGATGGATGGATAAATGGAAAAATAAAGGACTTCTGTCAGAATCAGAGATGTGTAATGGAATAGAAAGCCCTAAACTCCTTGTAGAATTTCAAAGAGAGGGGCACCCTGGTGGGGCAGCGGTTAGGTCAATCTCCTCTGAAGGAGCACAGGCCACATACCCTGGGTTCGAGTTCCACGTACAGGGCGAAACAACCAGTGTGAATAACTAAAGAAAATTCAAAAATAAAGTTTTTTTTCATTCTATCTCTTCCTACTTCTCTACTAATTTTCATTCCTGCCTGAACATTTCCTTGTTTAAAAAAAAAAAAAAGAAAAGGAATTTCAAAAAGAGGTGTGAATCTAACTTCCTCTTGATCTGTTTGTTTTTACTTAAACAAAGAATAAGATCTGCCTCTGAGCTATGACCTGGCCTGATCCAAATCTAGCCCTAAGAAAGGCAAAGGAGGGCAGGAAAGAACTAAGAAGAAGGCCACTGCAAGACAAATGATAAGGGCTCTGCCCCGACCATGCTGGAGCACAGTGATAGAAGATTAAAAAATCAGAGACCTCTTTCAATGAGAACCCTATTTAATCAGAATTCAATGTGATTTTTTTTAAATCATCAATTGTGTTACAATTTAATTGACAGGTTTTCTCTTGGAGGTACATAAAATTGTGCACACACAAACTGGTGGCTTGTTCTTAATTACAGTCTAATTTCAGTCATACCTAAGAGATCACACACCGACTCACAGCTGTGGGACCCGCCAGCTCGCCACACTCCTCTCCGGTATTGCCTTCCGATGTCTGGACTGAGCTAAACTCCAGGACAGAGAATTCCTATCACCTGAAGCCTTGGACCCAGAGGAAACCTGGATAAAACTCAGTGAATGGGCACCACCAGTCAAGCAAAGCCTTTTGTTGATATCAGAAAAGGGGACACTGCTAGTTCACGACGTACAATAGCAACACATTTACTTAAGTTATTACCTAAAATCGACTAGAGTTAGAGGTCGGTAAAAAACAACACTTTGAAAGATGAAGTAGCTGTAATAATAGAACATGTAAGTGAAAATAAAGAATACAAGGACTGTGAGATGGGATGACTTCTGAGTTCACTGGACAACTTGGTAAAAGACTGACAAGCTCAAAGCTTTCAATTATCTGCCGAATACATGGATGGAAAGCCAGTAAGCATGACTTCCCAGAAGAAATGCCCTATTTCCTGTGTCTCAAAATCTAGATTTCAGAAAATCAAACCCAGAGTTTCTTCCTGCGGTGAGCCAAATTACATACAAATTAAATTCACATCCTTGCTCATTATATAATTAAAGTTAAAGAGGTACTGGAGGAAAACTAGAACTGAGAATTGTAATAGGAACATTTGGATAGGTGCCAACCCCCTCAAGCCCCCAAATTATACCTGGCCTCCTTGTCAGCAAAAGCAGCCCTTCCTTCTTTCCTCGGAGGAGTCTATAATTCCCTCGCCGGAGGTCATCAATTTGCTGAGGCCTGTTGACTCTTCTCACACCCACATGATCCCTCATTACTTCCACACACATAACAATACTCAAATCCCAACTGACCTAAAGAAAATGTCCACACCTTGGAGTCAAGGAGAGGTGATAAAAACACCAAAGCTGTCTCAACTTACATCACCAAAAACCTTAGGGACATTATGGCAGCAAATTGCAAGGGTGTTAGAGAGGGAGAAAGATCATTTTGGATTGCAATGAATTTATTGTTATCAATATGTCAGAGCAAGCAAACGAGAATAATCGTATCAGTCTATCTGGCTGACTGCCTATATTCAGTCAAGGAGCAATGCCAAAATTTGCTTGTTGTAATACAAAGAACAAGAGATCCAAAGATTTAGAGCCAGGGATGCCAGTCAGTAAGCTCTCCAGCAGCAGAGGGCCGTTCCCTGACAGTCAGCAATGCACCTTCACTTTCTTCTTGGAGCTCTCTCGGTTCTCCAGCCCTGTGTCAGTCAGCCTGCTAGCACCTACATCATCTCACATTTTATAGGCAATGCTGACTTACTAGACTGATCCTCTTACCAGGATTGAACCAAGTTGAGACACTGGATGCCCTGATAAGATACGTCTGTGCTAGAGGACAGGGAATAAGTCCTTCAGAAATTAAGGTACCTACCACTTAGTGAAATTGCTTGCTTCCAGGAGTCTCTAGCACATCAAAATACCCCCAACTATGAGCATCAGAAGCAAAGCTGACTGGCCAATCACTAAGACAGCCTGGTACCTTGGACTTCAGCGGCAACACATATCTGTAAGGTTTTTCTGGGCTCTGCGAGGAGAAGAAGTCAATTAGACAAAAAGTCGAATAGCCAGGGCTTTATTGTGGGGTTTGCACACCAGGGCAAGGTTCCCAAGTCCGCAGAACGAGGGCTGGGGAAGTCAAGGGCTGGGAAGTCATGCTTGAACAAAGGGGAGCGCTGGGAAGTTGCACTTGAACAAAGGGGAGCCCGTTCTTTAAGCAAAGGAATTTCCCGGGCTTCCTACAACGCCATTGGGGATTGGCCCTGGGAATCCAGGTGTGGGGGTTGCATCCCTTATTCTGATGTCATCCACCTTTTTCCCCAGGCTTGGCCACCGCTGCTTTTGTCCCTGGGCCAGCCTAACAATATCTTTTTTTAAATTTATGTTTTGCTGCTGTTTCATTAGTTTACATGACTATATATGGTTGGGGAGAACAGACTTACACCTCAGTCAATATGTGTATCACACCACACCTACAGTCACAGCTCTAGAGTGGTTCTTTTTACCTTTTCAGCCGCAAGTTCCCTCCCTATTCCCCCACCCACCCACTCTGGTAACTCCAGTCTTGGATTCAGGATCTTGATAGTTTTGTTGTGTTTTGTTAGTTTTTTTTATTTGTTTCTTTATATCTCACATAGGAGTGAAACCATATTACGCAACACATATCAGGCAAATATACAGAGTTCATACGCCTCAACTGAGAAAAAGCAAACCCTCCTGCAAAAGGGGATGGAGAAGATAGAAGCAGGTACTTCTCCAGAGAAGATGTGCAGACTGCCCACAGTCACATGAAAAAAAAAAAGCTCTGCAGTACACATCATCAGGAAAATGCAAACAAAAGCCACAATGACAGATCACCTCACACCTCCAAGAATGACCTATATCAAAAAAAAGACTGGAAGAGGTGTACCCTGGTGGAGCAGCCATTAGGTCAGTTTCCTCCAAGGGAGCGCAGGCCACATACCCCTGCGTCGGAGGGGGACCAACCAGTGTAAACAACTAAAATACAAATAAAGTGCTTCTTCCTCCTCTCTTCCTGCCTACTGGCCTTCATTCCTGTCTGCATGAATCCTTAAAAAGAAAGAAAGAAATCTAGTGGACAAGGTCACCAGACACAGTCCATGTATATCCTCAGGACCCAGGTTTGAGACCCGGGACCAGGACCAGAGGGATCAACCAAGATGAACACTAAATAAAATAAATAAATAAATGTATTTTTTTATCTTCTTTCTTTCTGCTTGCCTGCCTACTCATCTTCATTATTGCCTGTATCTTATTATTAAAAACGAATTTTTTTTTAAAAGACTAAGAAACAATAAATATCGGCAAGGGTATGGTCTCTTACACTACTGATAGGAATGTAAATTAGTGCAATCTATGAAAAACAGTATGGAGACTCCTCAAAAGGATAAAAATGAAACTACCATTTGACCCAGCGATCTCACTCTTAGGTATATCTCTCAAGAACACGAGGCAGATAAGATCTCTGTACCCCTATGTTGATTGCAGTAAAATTTACAATAGCCAACACATAGAATCAAACTAAATGCCCATTGACAGATGACTGGGTAGAGAAGAATAGAATTCTGCTCAGTTATTAGAAAAGATGAAATTCTCTCTTTTGCAACACGCTAGATGGAACTTAAGGTTATGGCGCTAAGCAAAATAATTCAGAAAGAAGAAGCCACGCACACCTTACTGGGCTTACCGCGGTCTCTTAATTGAGTAACCCATGGCAGCCACAAGGGGGCAGTGTGGTATCTCGGCCGGTCCCTGGCTTCAAACAGGTCTGGGTGAACGCGAGTCTATTTTCTCATGTGTAAATGGGAATAATTTCTTCATAAGGTTATGGCAACTAGCATATGATCTCACTGGTGCGAACGCCCTTGAAAGCACGCATCTTCTGGTGTTGCCTGCACCAGTTTGCAGGTCGATGATATTTTGTCAACCCAGAGTAATAACTGCCTAGTAAGGATTGACGATTCTTTTATGTTTTTCCCTGTTGAGTTGTATCCGCATAGGAAACATTTCATATACACTTTGCATACAGAATTTTATACGAGACATGAATGCAGAGTTTAACGAAGAAGAAGAATGCCATACCCTTCCAACTAGCACTCGTCAACAATAGAATATTGCGAATGGAGCCCGAAATCTTCTACCCACAACTGCAAGCAGCTTCGCATCCTGTGGATGGCTGGGTGAGAGATGCACTCAGCCTCCATGAACCCCTGAACTCTGAAAAATCGCCTGGGGTTATTCTAACCTCATTCCACCCCACTTTTCATAGAGGCATGCTGCTGGCTGCCCGCCCTGTGTGGACATGTCACATCTAGAACCACAGAAGACAGCCTCGCCCACAAGTGGGGCCGCCTGGAAACATGAAAGCTAAACCATCTGAGCCCCTCTTCCTTCTCCTCCTGAGGCCTGTGCCATGCTCTGAATGGAACACTGTGGTGATCTCAGGCTTTGACACCAGGGAGAGAATCTCAACTCCACCACTCGCTTCCTATGACCTTGATCACATGTCTTCACATTCTCCAAGCCAGAGTTTCCTCATCTAGAAAAACAAGGTACAAAAATAGTAGCTACCACAGAGGGTGATTGGTAAGGGAGATAATGTGGGTAACTAGCAAAATATTAGTCATTCTTAGGCATGGGAATAACTCATCAAATTAGATTCTCACCAAAGTCCTGGCAAGAAGAAGAGACAAACAAGATTCCCATGTTTCAGATAAAGGAACTGAGACCAGAGAACCTGACTTGCAGAATCATGATGATAAGCATAGTTTTATTTTCTAAGTCTCTCCTGGGGTCATTTTACAGTGACAGCAGCTGGCCTTCAGAGACTTGCTTAAACTCATTTGAGAGTCTGGGATTCTGTGGCCCCGAGAGGGCAAATACCTTACCCAAGGCCACACAGGAAGCCAGTGACCAATCCTGGACCCTAAAAGTCAGTCCCCTGGACTCTCCATCCAGCACTCAGCCAGTCCCTAGACGTTCTGATGAGACACTGCCTCACTGTCCTGTTGTTGATGGCATGTTGTGGGGTCCCATGCAGGAGTCTGGCCTTCCTGACCAGCCTGTGAGTTCAAAACAAAACAACCACGGACTATCTATTACACTGGAAAACTGTTCACAATGTTACTGATGAAACAAGAGATCGAGCAAATAACAGCCAGCAGTGGCCGGTATGTGTTTGCACGTGTTGGCAGAGGGAAGCGGGTCATCACATACAATGTTAAAAATGCTTGTCTCGGTGGTGGAATGGAAAGTGTTTTGTACGTTTCTCTTGCGGTTTTTGGTGTTACTAGATGACTCCAATAAGCATGTTTTACTTTTGTGATCAAAACAAATGTGTATGTGTCTGACACTATTTCAGTTGTTCATTTTGAAAAGTCCCACGTTAATAGTCAGAGATCTTGGACTCTCCTCCACAGAACTTACTGTGACTTCACGACCCTTGAACCCGTGAGCCTCAGTTTCTCCATGTTCCCCCCTCACCCAGAGACGCAGAACCGCCCTGGTCTGGCTGCCTCCAGTTGCTCCCTCTTCTCTTCAGTCAAGCTTCCAGGCCATGGTGAGTCCTGCCTCCGTCCCGCTCCTCCATCCCACTCCCCATCCCAGCCCCTCACCTCACAGCAGCTTCTGCTTTGCTCTCTGCTCTCCAGACTGGATCCTACAAGGGTCGCGGGCACTGGCAGCCTCCTCACATCAAACCAA
>RJWH01008010.1:12610-34465 GCA_004363575.1 Solenodon paradoxus | reverse complement strand
AGGGTTTGATTTGCAAGTGTTTATGTGCTAGATGGCTAAAGGGCAGAGGAGATATGAGGGTGGAGATGCAGGAGAATCAGGTAACTAATGAACTGGGAAGAGAAGGGCCTGCCCAGGTAGATGGAAGGCAGACACCTTCTCACAGAAGTAGAGGGAAGATGATGCAGGTGGAAGGGGAAGCATCTGTTGGCCTCATAGGGATACCAGGAAGGAGAGGCTCTTCTGTGTGATTCTGTTTTCTCTGTGTTGTGTAAGGAGGTCACATGCTGAAATCAGAGGACTGTATGTGACAGTTTGAGAGTTGCTGTGGATGGTGAGCGGGGAGGGGGAATACCATCAGAGAGTGGGTCTGTGGAGTTGAAGATGTTAAAAATCTGGATAAGTGCCTCTTGTTCTTTCCAACTACCCTGCCCTGGCTTTCTTGCTATTGCCAAGTTCTGATGTCATCAAGTAAGAAGTTAAAATGATGCAGCCGATGTTTAGTGCCTGGGGTTTTCCAGTTCTGTTTCCTGCTGCTGCCTATGCATGGTGTACCATTTAATACAGTCACTTCTTCACACTGGTTTACACAATCCCAGTTGGGAAGGAGAAAGGTAAACAACCAAGAGGACCCCCCCTATAGTCCCCTCTACACACACCCCGGCAACCTTACAGCATTATGAGTCTCTGAACGATTCTGCTTGGGTTCTTTGTCAACAGAATTTACACAATCCAGTTATCAGTCCTTGGGCTGTGGCTAGATTCCCCACAGGCCCCCGATGCATGATCCCCCTTGCTACAAAGATCTTAAGTGCTCTTTGAGGTCGATTTTGAATTGCCAATCCAAGTGAGGCACCTCAAGTACTCGCCCGGTCCCAGCAGGCATGATCTCCCAGAGCCCCATGATTCCCCTGAAAGCCTGGATGCCGTGTAAGCTTTCTCCATCTGCCACTACCCTTCTCTGCTGCTATGCCCACCCCCCCCCCCGCCACACACAAGGTTGGCTTCCCTGGGTATGGTACCCCCTGGCCAGTTTCACCCATGAAATTCTCTTTGACAGCAACAGTCCCTCAAAGCTGGGCAGAGCCACATTGCCTCTGGTTTGCATTTCATGGACTAGTATGTCTCTGCTCTGGTTGCCCAGAGTCCTGGGGCTCCAAAGTGGGACCCAACCAAACACAGTCAGATGACACAGCCTCATACTCCCTGAGCTCACAATTACTCAGTCCTCCATTTGTAAAGTACCTGTCCCCTCACCCTGTCACCAGCAATCTCCCAGCCTCTGGAGGCAGAAGGACCCATGGCCTTTGGCATTTGGCAATGTTATGCTCGTTCCTTCTGATGAACAGGACTGCCAGTTCAGAGGCTCTGAGCCCTCCAGCTATTCGATTATCTCCCAAATGACCAAAAGTTTGCATTTGCAGCACAGAATTGGAAAATGCCCCTCCACCTCTGTGAGTCCTATCCACCAGTCAGGTAGGGCCTGAATGCCACTTCCTCCATGCAATCTTCCCTCATGCCTGTTGAGTATATTTCATTTGGTCCTTCTCTACACCACCTACGCTTCAAGTTCATTTGCTCATTAGTTCAATAAATGCTTATTGAGAATCCTGGGACCAAGCTCCGTGCCAAGTGCTAGAACATCAGAATGAAAACGAGTCTCCTACCTTATAGAACTTTCCAGAATAACCCAAAAAACAACTCTGTGTATGAAAATTTTAATATTAAAAATACTTGCATGATAGATAGGAAGGTTATTAAGAGTGGCGACTCTGAAGTCCACTTGCTTGGATTTGAATCTCAGCTCCACCACTAACTGATGTGTGAACGTGGGCAAGTACTTTAACTCTTCTGTGCCTTCGTCTCCGCATCTGTAAAATAAGATAGTAATAACAGTTACCTCACAGAGTCTACACTACTAAAAGTGTGGTATAGGTGTGTTCCTATTATTACTTTTGTATGACAGTTTTAACAGGTACAAGTACAAAGGAAAGTTGGAACATGGGAGGAACATTTAATCCTCTTGACTTTCATAAAAGTGAATGCCATTGAAGGAACGTTGCATCATAACCTTTGATTTCATGTTAGAGCTCTGTGTGTGTGCATCTGATTTCCCCTACCAAATTCTAAGGTTCTCCAGGGCAGCCTTAGATTTACAAACTGCCTAATGTTGGAGTAAGTTGTTTACATTCAGTAGGTGCTCAATAAATACCTACCGGTTTAATGAAATTGGATTCACCTAGATTTGGGTCAAGCCCCAGGCCATACCCATTGGCTGTGAAATTCACAGGAGCTGCCTCCTGACTTCCAGCCTGAACCCTGTGCTGTGAGGCTACCTGAGTCTGTGGTTACAGGAAAGGAAGAATAAAGTGGCCCACTCAGTGGGGCCATGTGTTCATTCTGGGCTTTACATTAATCCCCTCTCAGGAAAGCCATTTGGGGCTTGGTGGTTCCACTTCCATGATGTAAACATTTTTTCAAGGAGTTGGTTATTTGGTTCAGAAGTTCACTGGGTGGACCTCAGCACTCAAAAAACTATCCTGGAGCCGTTAGCGCTTTCCTGCTCCCTACTCCCTTCGGAAACTCACTGAAGAGAATGAGGCTAGTTTTAAGGTCCCTGCATGCAAGCAAGTTATTGTTTCCCTAAGTCACTTCTCTCTCTTGAACTAAATCAGCATTGACCTATTATGAAATTCCTCAAATTTCTTCAATTTTGAGTCGTGTAGTGCTGAAAAGAAAACATGTCACACTGGTTTTGATGTCAAGTGGTTTTCAGTTTGAAATCCTGGCACATTGCTGTTCTGGATTGAACCCTAGCTGGACTTTGAATTAATTCTAGTAAATGATGGAGATGGCTAGCTTTCATGTTGCCAACCTCTCTGAAGTAAGGCAAGATGAGTTAATATGTTTTTCTTTCCTACCTTGGGTATCGCATGCCTGACTCACCCCTTCATACTATAATTTCCAGTCTTCTGAAATCTCATTAGAGAAGTGTTTGAAAAATGCAGTTCCATCAAACATAGGCCAAACACTAACCCAAGTTCCTCAAGTAAATTTGAATTATGGAGTAG
Source organism: Solenodon paradoxus (assembly GCA_004363575.1). Taxonomy (NCBI): domain Eukaryota; kingdom Metazoa; phylum Chordata; class Mammalia; order Eulipotyphla; family Solenodontidae; genus Solenodon; species Solenodon paradoxus. The sequence goes on along the minus strand of RJWH01008010.1, from coordinate 31,415 downwards.
AATTTTCAAGGGGGCATGGATTCAAAACTAGGATTAGTTGCAGACAAGAATGCAATGGGTGCGCCTAGACAGGATGACTCTTTTTGAAGGTGAAGGAATCAAGAATTTAGAGAAAAAGTCTAAGTGGAGGTATTCCCAGCTACATATTGAGGTCTAAGTCCTGTCTGCACTCTCAGGACTGTGACAGTGTCTCCCGAGGCATACAGGTGTCTGTAGATAAGAACCTGTTGGTGATCCACCCACATTCCCTTCACATTCACCTGGCCACTCCTGGGACCCTCAGGAAGAGGTCATTTTGTTGGAGAACATGTCAGGCAAGCCTGGAGTATTGGACATTTAGTGCTTCTGAAAGCAGTTTTCAACCCGTGGACTTGTTGGAGAAATCCTCCACCTTCCTGGGCTCCTGCAGAGACAAGTTGACAACACAAGGTCCCTCACTGTCTCTCAGAGCTCCCCACTGGGATGGCTGTCAGTGGCAGACAGCGGTAACTGACTAACTGAAGTACTGGCTTCCTTTCTTTCCTAGTTTCTCTGACCCTCTCCCCAGCTAGCCTTTCCCAAGATCCCCTGTCAGAGAAAGTACTTGGACCTCAATCATCTTAGGGTCTGCTTCTTAGTTTGACCCAAACTAAGATAATTCCTAGTTCTGCAACTTTAGTTAGGTTTCTGCCCCTCTCTTTAAGCGTTTCATATACTCCTCAATGGGCCTCCAGCCACTCGTCTCTTTTCCTTCCTTTCTTACCACACATAGTTCCCAGACCATCCTTTTCTCCGAAAGCACTGCTCAAATGTGCCCCAACTCAAAACCTTCACTTGCCCACGTTCTCAGTGGTATCTAAAGTCCAAACTGCTCTTATAACCTGGCCCGTACCCCTCCCTGGCCTTGGACCTACAGCACCCGTGAATGTACTGTGTGTTCCTGCTCACCCACCTGCCCCCAGTTCCTAAATATTTGTAGAATCAAAAAGCTTAAAGGAAGGTGAGAAAAATTTGCTGGGCATTATACTTCTACCTTTATCCTACTTAAGAGAAGTTTAAAGTACTTTGCACTTAAATATTTTCTGTAAATAGATTAGAAGCAGTTTTTCTTCCTGAGTCCTTCCATTCCAGAGAAAAAACTCTTTTATCAGTTCAGTTAGAACAAAATTCCGCATGTGAATGTCTTTCTGTAGTTTCTTATATATTGGGATGTAACTGTAATTCAGGGTATGTGTGTGGGGAAGGGATTTAAGCCACTGATTTTCCCATTTCTTTTTTGTTGTTGTTTAAGAGAGGGAGGGGAGGAGGAAGAGTAAGAAGCATTTTTATTTAGTTACTTCTGTATCTTGTCCCCCTGCCAGTTCTGGGTATTGAACCCGGTCCTTAGGCTTTGCATGGTCCACACCCCAACCACCTCAGCCACCTGAGCCACAAAGGCACACCTTTGCTTTTGCCATTTCTCTATTTTTTAAAAATCCACTATAGGTATTATAATGATAAACATTCACAAATGTAGATTGAGGGAGGAAGACATGTGCTTTGCTGTACTAAGCAACATATAAGGCCTCATAAGAACCTAAGAGCTCTATCCTGGTTCTACCCATAATAGGTCAGGTAAATAAATCATGTAACTTCTCTGCAATTCAGTTTACTCATCTGTAAAAAGAGGAGATTATCTCTCAGATTCATTTTAGAGCTTACATGTTACTAAGCCACCATGATTTGAAACTGGGGTTGCTGGGAATAAATAGGTAGGGTAGATTCAAAGGGTCACCGATGAATCTAAATTTCTTCACTTATCCCATAGTTTTCATTTAACTCAGTGAAAAATGCCAGTTAATTTTTCATTCCATAAAAATGATCCAAGAGTGTTACCCACCACGGCATGAACTCAGTCAGCTACAGTCTTTGCTTCCTGCAAACCCCTGTCTCTCCCACTGCACCAGTACCTTCCTGACCTCTGGGCTGGATGGCCATAACATGCCTAACTTGGTCCTGACTTCCTCTTGAGAAAAATAAATATTAAATGCGAAATGAAAACCACACATGTAATAACATTGGTATTAATGAGGTGCTGAATTGTATTTCTACTTTGCTGTTGTTGGCAAGTGTGGTATTCAGCTGAATTCAAAACTGTGGAACCATTTATAAAACAGAAATGTTAGTTCAAAGTTTTGTGATTGCCATGTGGCTTATTATCCTACTGAAGTGGGGTGGTAAGGCCCTCCACATCTGGAGGTGAAGCCTTGGAGTGGTGTGGTCTGGGGTTTCTGAAGAAGCCCCCACCTTCAGACTCCATGCTTGCCCAGGGGAGAGGGGTTGGAGGGGAGGGAGGGGAGGGGAGCTCATTTCCACTTACCTGGCTCTGGTGAAGGTTGCTGGGGAGAGTCGACCATTAGACCATGATTGCTCACTAGATTAGTCACCAAGCAGAGATGAAAGGGCATGTAAATTAAGCTGCATGCATGCAATTTGGCATGTATTCATTCCCGTAGCTCTTTGGGAAGGTGTCTTGAGACTTATTAGACATATGAAGACACTGAGTCTTAGAAAAGTTAGTGACCATCAGGGTCACATAGTTGGCAAGTCACAGTTGAAGCCAAGGCTTTGGGGCTATAACTCCAGCAAGCAGTACAACCATCACTCATCCTGCTCTTAGAAATATAGCAATGTATTCCAAAATGTGTCCTGTCTACTGTCCTATGTGGCAGGTGGGAATGAAAGTGAAAAGCAATTTGCATTATGTAGCAAGAGTCTAAAATGTTTATACCTTTTGACTGTGTAATTCCACTTTTAGGAGTCTTCCTGAAAGAGATTACCTGAGATGTGAATGATAACAGAGACTAATGCAAAAAGATGCATAGTACAATATTATTTATAATAGTGAGCTGCCCTAAAATACTCTAACTAGCAGAATGGTCAAATAACCGTAGAAAAGACCCCAGTTAGGTCAGAACGGAGACTCAAATATGTTGGGTGAATATAGGTTTGAATTAATGACACACACAGGCACTAAAGTATAAAAAGCATTTCCAAGCCCACAGTTGGAGTTTCAGTATATACAGACATGTCAGACAGGCTCAGTAGGGAGGAAGAGGATACCAACAGAAGCAAGCTAGGGCACCCCCAAAATAATAAGTACTAGAAAAGAAGAGATTTGGCGTAATAAATTGGGTTCATCAGCACAGCTTGATATTCTAAGATACTCAGTTAATACAGCACATGACAACACAGTAGGAGGGTTTATTCTACCCCATGGCTTATTAACCAGCAGGTTTGATTTGCTGTCTTGATAGCCAACTTGGCCCTTTGACATATCACTTATCTGCTCTTGGACTGTGTTTCGACTACCCTCGGACTTGTGTCCCACCCCGTGTGGCGATCTTCCTGTTTTCATTGGCGACACACAAAGAAATATCTAGTAGCCATGAAAGAGAATGCTTATCCCTAAGTATTATTGGAATGGGATTATTGGAATGGGAATAGTGTTGAGTCTAATCTTAAGTAATGCATAATTTTTTAAAAAAGTATATATATAGGATTTTCATTATAAAATGCATTAAAGATATTAGAAAGAAATATGCTAAAGCCTTAAAGTAGTTAGCGTGCTTATGGATGACCTACTTTTCATTTTTACTTAGATTTTCCTTTCCTATGAACATGGAGGTATTATTTTATAATTATGAAATGGAGGTATTAAATTTGTGCTTTCTCTCTCTCCTCTGGCTACCAAATGAAAAAGGCAGGCAATGCACAAATCTATTAAATCTAGGTTGAAAAATAGATGGAATTGGCCTAGAAATTGCTAGAATAGTCCATCTGGTTTAGCTGTATTGGATGAGAACCAGTTGATTGCTTACTTTAGCATTAGCTTGAGCCACTGGTGCTTTTATGCAACTTCAGGGAGAGAATTGAGCTGTTCCATATCTGGAAGACTGAGCTGGTACCATCTGATATATGTGGTCCAAGGGGAATCATTTTGTATGATGTGGCAAGTTAATACTTGCAAAGAAAATGCTGTTCTGTTCTTCAAGTGTTCTCAAAAATAGATTATTGAGACTAGACAGCCTCCCTGCCCAATTGCAAAGAACTTTCAGTTCTCATTTGTGATAAGTGAACCTTGAATCAAACATTGATCAATAAGCCAAATGCGGTCACAAGGATATTTATTAGATATTAATATAAGCAAGTGTGTAAGTTTATATTTTAAACCTAACCAACTTCTCTTTTCGCTAGGATAGCAATCATTTATTTTTAACATGTTTATGCTTTTATTTTTTCTTTAGACTAAGAACCATAAGCACTCATGTATTAAGTTTTGCATTGTTGCTTTGCACAAAATTGAAATGATGCATATTTTTCATACAATTACTACTGTGAATCTGATTCCAATATATTACATTTCCTCTTCTCTTCCTAAACATAAAATTCACTGTACACCATAGATATTTATTGCATATATAAAAACCAAAGGATTTTAGGCACTCTAATCACCATCTCCAGCATTATGATAGCATTTCCCCTCCTTGAGTTTTTACTTTCCTTCATTTTTCCATCCCCAATCTATTTCATTTGCTAAATTTTGATTACCTCATTAAGAGCAGCATTTTTCACCTTCCTCCACCCTCACCCCTGCATCATGAACCTAAGTCCTTAGGCTTTACATGGCCTGTATCTTAAACACTGAATGTACCAAGAACAGCAATTTAAAAAAATCTCTCACAGGCTCATTGCTCCAGCATATAAGCATATTCATGCCTCTACCATCTTAAAATAACAGTACAGCAAAACAGTGTCAGATAAAACTGAAAACCCAATATTGATAAACTAAGGACAAGTATCTTACTTCCTGGGTCTCCAAATCTCCAAAGATGGAGGGGAAGAGGGATCCCAAAGTTCTAAGTGCACCTAGCAAGAGCTACCCTCTTCCTCCAGCACTCGCAACCTTACCGTCATATTCTACTGTGAAGACCACTGTGGCATATGTCCTCATACCCACTCTCTCAATTACAGGCTGAATTGTGTCCCCCTGAAATTCGTATGTTGAAGTCCCAACTCCCAGAAGATCAGAATGTGACCATATTTGGAGATAAGGTCTTTAAAGAGGTGATTAAATTAAAATGATGTTATAAATCTAATAGGACTAGTGTCCTTATAAGAAGAGGAAGAGACACCAGAGGGGCAAGAATGGTTATAAAATTGTGCTATCCAATATGGCAGCCACTACCACAGTGACTACTTACATTTAAATTCATTAAAATGGAAAATCCAGTTCTTTAGTCTCACTATCTACATGTCAAGTGCTTAGTAGCTAGCTACATGTTCTATATTATTGAACATTTCCACCATCACAAAGTTCTTCTGGATAACACTGCTATAATATTTCAATGACTGAGGGATAAGAAGGAAGAAGATTGAGACAGTGTGGCTTATGAAAGTACTGGAGAACAAGCTGCTTTGGAGGAAATAGATTTTAACAAGTGGTGTGTGGTATAGTTGGATCTTTACTTTCCTTCAAGAGAAGGAAGTAAAAATTGAAATCACATAAAAATGGAGCCCTCAGCTATAGACTTAACAATATGAGATAGCAATTATAATAATTTTTATTAAGAGTTTGCTGTTGTCAAGTACCATGCTTTGTAGGTTATCTGTGATTATGTCACTAGAAAGTAAGAATTAATCTTTATTACAATGGGGAAAACTGAGGGTCACGAATTAAGTTAACATGTTCAAGAGCGAACCAAGGCCATGGCAAAACAAGGATTTGAAACTAGTTTCCACGCCTCATTCTTCCTCTGTTACACCAGCAGTTCTCAACTGGAGACTGGAGAAATAGAGGTGTTTGTCGAGGGATGTGGTAGTCAAGAAGAGCTTCAGCATCACCTGGACTATTTGGAAAACAAAGAACACTCCCTTCTCCCAGGAAACCCTTCCCTAAAATCCCCCCTCCTTCTCCCCTTGTCTTCTATAGCCCCTCTGTAGCCATTCAGAGTCTACAACTGAGACAGAGGTGGGTCACAAAGGCTGTATAGACACAAAGAATTAGAATCTCTAAATGGGATATAGAACCAGGGAATGTGATTAAACACACACACACCCCAAAAACTAATCCAGGTGATTCTCATTTGCATGCTCTATTGAGAAAATTGTACCACACCATAAAAAAAAATTGGTCAGTAAACTTGAAAGTCAATAAACTATTTAGTTAAATGAAAACAATTGTTGTAAATAGGGTTACTACATCAAATGCAAGCTCCAAAGTCAAATTTTGAAAAAGAGGATTTTTGGAAAAAATATAGCATGCTACTTGAATTTGGGGGCCCTGGATTACATTAGGAAAAACACCAGGAATTTCTGGAGGGTAAAAGCAAAGCAAAACAAACAAAAATAAACCCCACTTAATTGTTAAATAGATTATGTAAAAAAAATTACTCTTTTTCTCTTCATTCTGACAACCAGAGAAATACAGTTGCGAGACTACATTTCATAAACTTAAAGGTAATCACTACTAAAATTAAGAACCACCTTCCAGATTACCACTGAAGGAAACAAAAACACAATGTAGATGGTAAGAAAAAGTAGAAAAGAGCAAATAAGCCTGACAGAGTATGAAAAAGATGCCAGAAATAGGAGCAAAGGCATCAGTTCTTATAATAATTGTAAATGTTTTATACTGTAATAAAAAGCAGAGGTGCTCATATTAAGCTAAAATCAAAGAACATCTGAATATGCGATGCTTATAGAAGATAATCTAAAACAAAATTACACCAAAATCTTAAAATTAAAAGGGTGAATAGGACATATCAACCAAAAGCGGGCAAAAGAAAGTATCATTGGCAATATTACTAAACAGAGGATTCAAGACAAAAACGCTATTCACTTGAATATTTATGAAATACTGGGATGAGGGAGGGCTCCGCTAGCCTAAAAACAAATGTTTAAAACCCTCTCAATCTTATGGAAAAGTTTGCTGGATTTAACTATATAACATTTTAATTTATTTTTTATAAACATTGTGAATGTTTGAATAGCTAAAAGCAACACAGTCAATTGAAAAAGTAAACAAGCAAAAAAATTTTTCAACAAATATAACACAGGGTTAATATCATTAATATTTAAAGAGCTAATGCATATCCATACGAAAAATATTAATGCAAAGATAGACAATTCAAAAAGAAGCAAATAGAATCAATCTAAGTCAAAGAAATTAGACTAGCAACGAGATAACTTGCTTCTCTCATTAACCATCTTAAAATCCCATCAAGAGCATTGGTGGATGATCGACTGGTTATTCTCCAAAAGTCTGGAAACAACAAATGCTGGCCAGGATGTGGAGAAAAGGAAACACTTTTACTCTGTTGTTCAGAGTGCAAATTGGTGCAACCCCTATGGAAAATGGTATGGAGATTCCTCAAAACATTGAATATGGAAATTTCATATGATCCTGCCATCCCACTTCTGTGTGTTTACCCAAAAGGACACAAAAATACTGACTTTCAGAGATGTATGCACCCCATGATTATTGCAATCCTATTCACAATAGCTACGAACTGGAAATTACCTAAGTGCCCAACATCAGATGAATGGCTAAAGAAGATGTGGTACATATATAGAATGGAACACTACACAGCCCTTAGATGTGATGAAATCCTGTCATTTGAATCAACATGGATGGAATTAGAGGAGATTATGCTCAATGAAATAAGCCAAAAGAAGAAAGATAGATACCATATGATCTCACTCATAGGTGGAATGTGAATATAAAAAAAATTAAGGAACAGATGAAACAAAACCAACCCTTGGACACTAGCAATAGAACTGAGATTACCAATAGGGAATGGGACTGGATGGGGGAGAGGGACAAGTGGTGGCGGAGCCCTCTTTACAGTTGTGGAGAACGCTTGCTAATTTGGTGGAGGGCAGTGTGTGTTGACATGTATCTTAGGAATAGGAAACTGCACATATGGGGAACTTACACTTATGAATTTATTTTAATGTGTAAAATAAAAGTTACTGCAATAAATTTTAAAAAAGCATCAGTGAAAATATAAATTATTATCTGGAGACGATCTTATTATCTGGAGGTGCTTCTGACACTAGCTCTCCAAAGCTTTTAAAACGTTTATTCTTTTTGAAACAGTAACTTCACTTCTGGGACTCAAGCCTACAGATAGAATCAGAACTGCCAGATCAAGATTTATGAACAAAGATGTCCAGGAAAATATTCTTTAAGATAGAATTTTGAGAGAGCCAGAATACTAAATGATGGTGGAAATGTTTTAGAAAAGTATGATATAGCCATAAGACTAAATATTCTGAATCATCAGAATTATATTTGAGAGGTTCTTTATTGAAATAAAGAAGTGATGTAAGGTCTAATATTAAGTAAAAAATAAATAGGTATGCTGTAGTCTCTAAAGTGGATACTAAATTGAATACATAGTACCATCTCAACCAAGTGAATAGTGTTTCCCCTTGAGTAATAGGGATTACAAGGGTTTTTTTTTTTCTGCTTCAGAATACTTTTCTGTGGTTCTTCAACTCCTATATTGAACACAGTTTACTTTTATAATCAGAAAATAATTTTGAGTAGTCTCTTCAAGAAATGGTGTTGGGAGAACTAGATATTCACGTGCAAGAGACTGAAATTGGACCCCTGTTTTACACAACTCACAAAAAATAGCTTGAAATGGATTAAAGATGTAAATGTAAGACCCCAAATTCTAAACCTCTTAGAGGAAACAGGAGGAAAATTCCTTGACATTAGTCTTGTTAATGATTTTTTTGGATGAAACGAAAAGTACAAGACAAGCAAAAATCAGTAATGGTACTACATTAAGCTATAAAGTTTCTGCATAACAAAAGAAAGAATCACAAAATGAAAAGACAACCTATGGAATGGGCGAAACGATTTACAAACCATGTATCTGATAAAGGGTCAATATCCAAAATATATAAGGAACGCATATAACTTAATAGCAAAAACACGAATAATCTGGTTAAAAATCAGACAAAGGACCTGAAGAGACGTTTTCCTGAAGACATGCAAATATACAGAGACATACAGCAAGTACCTGAAAAGATGCTCAGCAGTCATTATCAGGAAATGCAAATCAGAGTCACAATGAGGTATCACCTCCCATGTTAGAATAGCTCTTATCCAAAAGACAAGAGGTAATAGTGTTGAGTAGATGTAAAGAAAGGGTGACCTTTGTGCACTGTTGGTGGGAATGTAAATTGGTATGACCGCAATGGAAAACAGTATGGAAGTTACTTAAAAAATTAAAAAGTGGACTATTATATGATCCTACAATCCCACTTTTGGGTACATATCCGAAGGAAATGAAATCACTATCTCAGTGAAATGGCTGCACCCCTATGTTTATCGCAGCATTGTTCACAATAACCAAGAACAACGTAAGGGTCCATCAACAGATGACTGAATAAAGAAGTTGTGGGGTGGATATATGTGTCACAGTCTTGAAAGGGAAGGAAAGCCTGCCTTTTGTGACATGGATGGACCTTGAGGGCATTATGATGAGTGGAATAAGTCAGGCAGAGAAAGACAAGCTGTAGGACCTCATTTCTATGGGGAATCTAAAAAAGACAAATCATAGAAACAAAGCAGAATAGTAGTTACCTGCGGTAGATGTTGGTCAAAGCTTACAAATAAGTTCTGGGGGTCTAAAGTACTACATGACAACTCTAGTTAATAGTATTATTTTATATACTCGAAGTTGCTAAGAGAGAAAATCTTAAATTTTCTTAACCCTATTGTGGTAATCCTCTCGCAATACATATAAGTATCAAGCCATCAGATGGTAAAACTTAAATGTACACAGGGTTCTATGTCGATTATAATAATGTTGGGGTGGAGAAGAAAACACCAAAAGTGCAATAAAAATAGCTTTAGATTATAAAGTAATTTTAAAAAAAGAAAACTATGTGGTAAAACCAAATACTCTAACTCTGAAACCTTTAGTTAGATCTCTCCTTTATTAATTGGGATTCTTGGCTGGAGAAACTGCCTCTGGCAATCTTGAGCAAAAGTTAATTTGTTACAAAGATTTGGGAGACACAAAGAAGGCTTAGAAAAGCCTGGTCAACCCTGATGGGCAGCAATAAACAACTGCTAACCACTCTTTTTTTTTTTTTTTTTTTTTTTTTTTAAGGAGGAAGAAGCAGTTTATTTTATTGAGTTGTTCACATTGGTTGTTCCTCCTGTCTTGAACCTGGGGCCTTGGGTTGTATGTGGGACAACTCCCAGGTGTACTAGACAGCTAGGTCGCCACCATTCTTTAGATTCTTATATCACTTAGGCCTCAAAAACCTGGGCGAGGGTGTCCCACAGTCTAGCCTAGGTCACCTGTCTATATCAGATTGAGGGATTTGGCCCACTAACTTCCACCCAGGGTGGAAGATACCACCTCTCCCTAAGACAAAACAAATTTGGTAGAAAGGTGAGCTCCCCAAATTATTAACATGCTGTTAGGAAGGGGGATTAAATCTTGTTAAATCAAAATATGATCTCACTACGATATGTCTTCTTTGTGGGTAATTTTGCCTTGAAGTATCTTCTCCATCTTTCCTCTCCTATTCATTTTTGTCGCCTTGAAATTCAACATCTCTCCTCTCTGTTCATTTCAACTTTCTCATTCAAGTCACCAATTTTGCTGTCAGATCCAATGGATATTTCTCAGATCTTATCTTTCTAAATATCTTAAGTTATTTGAGTTCCCCTAAAGTAGGACCTGTGACAAGAATTCAAGTGTAAGTAGTTTATTTGGGAGGTGATCCCAGGAAATATATGTACAGGAGTGAAGAAGTGGGAAGTAAAGGGAAGGAAGTCAACACAGAGTCCACTATCAAGCAAGTTATTGCTATCAGCAATAAAGTTTAATTGAGAGCAGCCCAGAGCTGGGGAACTATGGGAAATTGAGTTGAACCTTCATCTTGGAGTTATGTCACCCAAAGCATAAGGGAGCTGGCGTAGTGACACATGAACTTCTGTTAATCATTGGTTGAAGGTTTGATAGAAGAATGTTGTTAGACTCTTCTATGTGTTGTGTCACTTTGTGACTCCACATTCTTCTTTCCATTGGGTACTGGAACATACCACTACACTTGTTTTCGGCCCTCTTCTCTTGCCACTTCTTCAAAAGCTCCCTCTTTTTAACCCTGTACTTAGATATTGGTAATCAGCCAACTGTCTTCTCATCCCACACAATCTCTTTGGCAATATCAATACATCCTTGCCACCAACGGCCATGTAGAAAATGATCCAGATTGATATGTCTAGCCCTCCTTTCTTTTGTGATATCTAAACCCAACAGCTTAGTGAATAACTTTGGTCTCTTCAAGAACACCTTAGTCCCGATGGCTCCAAAATTTACCTCTCCAAATCTTCTTTCCAAATCGCTCTCTCTCCCCTGAGTACATTCTCTCAAAATGCCATTACCATCCATAGAGTTTCTCAAACCAGATACCTTGATCATCCTTCACTCTTGCTTCACTGATGGCTAGTTGGTCACAAAGTTTTAACAATCCTAACTTCTAATCTCTTCTCTACCTCTCTATCTTTATAGTCCACATTCAAAGAAGGTGAGATAGAGAGGGAAATCCTAGCTTTGTCCCCAACTCTCTGTTTGCTTCTTTTGGCACATTCTAGTTCCCGAGCCTTTTTTAACTTCGCTTCTGCCCCTTTGACTCGGAAAGACCTCAGTTTTCATGGCTCACCTCAAAGTATTTGCTGTGGCCTTCAAGTTGGACTTATCTTCAGGATCTTCCCACTTGTAGTAAGAATCTGATTAGTTAGGATCCATTTCAATTGAGAATTACTGCAATTCAAAATAACCAGAGTCCAATAAGATCAAAGTATATTCAAAAACTTGTTTTAAAAAAAATACTTTGTTTACCAAAAAAATGTCCAAAGGAAATCAGTCCAGGACGGGTATGCCCCACATAGTGTCTCATTTTTGACTTCTGAGGACACCCAATTAAGACAAAGGAATAAAAATTCACTTGGCGCATTTGACTTTCCTTGAGCATGGCTCTTTAACAGCTTGGTTAAATATCATGTGTACGTAAATCTGTGGTGGGCAGGAGACTTGGGAGGTTTTATCTTCCATGTGAAATATTACATGATACTGTTATGTGGCAACCTAACATAAGCTTGGTTCTGAGGGGATTCAGAGAATGTTCTGTGGAGGGCTGTTTTCTTGTGGGGTTCCCTGGGATAGTCCAGCCCGCAATTCCTACCACCACCACCACCACCAGCAGCACCAGGCTATAATTCCCCAGCATCCTTTTTCCCCCCTCTTCTTCCCAGGTCTACTCATGCTGGTTCACTGGTTTTCCTTAGGGTCTTTTCCCACCCAACCTCCACTGAAGTCCGAAACTCACCCCTCCTCTGAGGGAGGTGTCACTGAATTCTCAGAATATGAAGAGCTGATGGCTCCGGTGTTGAGTTGATAATCCCTCATAGGAGACATTTACATTATTGTTGGAACAATCTGAAATCTGGTTTGTTGTTGTTTTAACCACTTGCCTCTCGAAGTAGTGACTGAACAGCACTGTAGCGGTAGATGAGGCTAATCATGGCTATAAACTACCAGTGTAGGAGTTCTTGCCGCCCCAACAGTACCAGTGAGGCCCAGAGGGTGAGGGGAGTGCTTATCTCAGCCACATCTATAACCCACACCAGCACACTGGGAGGGAAACCACCCTGCATCATTGATAGTGTCAAACTGTTGCCTGAAAACAGAAAAATGCACCTTGTATTGTGAAACAATTTCTAAAATTGCATGAAAGTTGAGAATATAAATAATAGCTTAGTATTTTCACTCAGATTCAACAACCACTAATACATTGCCATTCTTCCTTTATCAAGTACACACACACACACCTTTATTATTTTGGCCAAGTTTTCTCTAAAGTATATCACAGTTGTCATGTCCTTTCACTTCTATATATATATATCAAAAGGAAGGAAGGAAGGAGTAAAAGAAAGAAGGAAGGAAGGAAAAGCTTTAACTTATATAACCACAATGCTGTTATCAGAATTAACAACATTAATGACAATTCAGTCCATATTTATATTTTAAAACAATTGAGGAAATTCTCTTTAAATGGTGGAGCTTTTTTTTTTTTTTCTACCACATCAGAGAAGGTGGATTTAGAGGAATAAATTAGGGCAGCAGAGAAATTGCATTTCACCCAAACTAAGGTGATGTGCCTCGTTAAGCAGAAAGAATAAATTATCTGCTTATACTTCTTGGTCAATAAAAAGGAAGAGTGCTCCTCCAGTTGCATCCTGTGCTTTATTCACAGGATTTTGTACGGTTCTAGAAGGTTACTTCTGCCCACCTCAAAGGGCTCATATTGTTCTCCCTCTGAAGCAGGGTACATAAAAGACTCCTTGTACATTCTAAGGGCAGACTTTACAGTGTCCACTTGTCATTCTTAATATCAAAGGCTCAAGGGGAAAATGATAAAGATTTGTACATTTGTACAAGAGCCAGGAATTGTCCATTAACTTTCTAAATGACCCAGTCACCATCTCGTGAATTTGGATGAACTGCCAAGGATGAAACGGCTTTTCCTGCTCAGCTGGAACTAATGGAAAGTGGTCTAGAACAGAGAGTGACAAGTCCAAGAAAGATAAACATCACAACTCCTACCAGTTTGTCTAGAAGTGAGTTTGATTTAATCTGATCTGGTAGAGCTTCTCTTTCCTTGAAAATCAGTGTTTTCTAGTCATAGCTATTTTTTTAACTTTCACTATGCCCAGGCTCTATTCTCAGGACCTGATGTGTCTTAGCTCATGTTATCCTCACAACCTTTATAAAGTAGGTATGATTACTATTTTCACCTTTGCTAATGAGGAAGCAAATGCAGAGAAATTAAAGGATAACTTGTCCAAGTTTACACAGCTACTTGGAAGAGGCAGGATTGACACCTAGAGCCTCTAGCTCTGGCTTGCTCTCATAACACTGTGTTATACTGCCTTGGAATGAATGCTGAGATCTTTTTATACATATGTACACAATTTCATCTGATGTTGCTTTTGATCTAACCTGTTCCAACACTTTTCCTATTGTCTTAGTTCATCTCTACTTATATTCCTCTTTTTCCAAATGAAGACGTGGGCTCCTTGAAAGTAAAGACTGCTGTCTCTCAACAGTGCTTCGCAAACAGCAGACATTCACTAATGTATGTTGGATTCGTGCATGTAACAGGACCACGACTCAGGCGAGGAAACAAAGCACTCATCTCCAGGGGAAAAGTCAAGGGGGTTCAAAGAACTCAGGAATCAAGATGAATAATATTTTGATGCAAATGTTTTTGCATCAAAATCAGTCAGTCACAGTGCCCAGGCTAAGCCATAACAAAAGGCAAAAATCAACAATAGCCATCCTCTCTTTAAAATATTAATATTTTGGTCATCATGGATTTTTTACATTAATTTTTATTTTAAAATATTGCATAAAAATATTTTTCTTTGGTCATTGAGTTTCTTGGTGTCTTCCCCCTACATTTTGCTCCTGGGGGTACTGCCCCACTTGTCTCACCCTGGTCCAGGCCTCAGATAAAAAATACTAGACCAAGGTGTACAGAAGTGAAAAGCTTTATTCAAGGCCACATAGTAAATCGGTATCAATTATTTGGGAATTGGAATATAGACTTCATATTTTTTGGTATCCCAAGTTTAATATCTAAAAATAGAAATTATGTTTTAGCTAATTATAGTGATGGCAGAAATAAATGAGATGTACAAGTTTGGCGAAAACGCGAGCCAGTGGTTTTCGGGGTTTCTGTAACCTGTGTATTTCCAGCTGTCTACACATGATCATATTGAAAACTACAACTTGGTTGCCATCATTTTAAAAAATTCTTAATCATTAATTTTTTCAACAAACATTTATTCAGTGCCTACCATGGAGTTTTAAAAATATTTAACAGAACTCCTACTGGGCTATAAAATGATCTCAAAACACAGATAATCGACTAATTTGTTAAATTAGCTTCTAGATAATCCAGCATTAAATGAAATGACCAAGTGTTTTATAGATACTGAAAAAAAAGAGCATAGTTACTACTCTCAATGAATAATGGAAAAGACAAATAAACCAAAGCACATTAAATCAACAAAACTTAAAGTTGTAAGAGACATCGTTTCTAGGAGCTTCTTCATGTTTATCTAACCCACCTGAGGCTGGTTATCTGAGTTATTTAAGGCAAGTTGTTAATGACGTCACAGCCATTGACCAACAGTCTTGAAAAACCCCTCTAACAGCATGTCCTGCTAACAACGACTTATTCATTAAACAAGCATTCACTGAGCACCTACCATGTACCAGGTTATGTGTTAGATGCTGGGGATACAGAGATAGAGTCAGGGCCTGTTTTCAAGTGGGCCTGGAGGAAGGTCAACCGGCAGGAGTTGAGAGGCCCACCAGGAGAGTTCATGGAAGGTGTTTGAAAGGCCACTGTATATCTCTTCTCTCCTTGAGATCTGAATTCTTCTAGAATAAGAGAAAGAAGTTGGCAGTTAGAGACCAAAATATTATCTTTATCTCTGATACAGATGACGTTGGAGAAGGTGGCTTATACCTGCCAACAAGCAGGCTTCCCAGTGCTGAACCCCAGAATTAGACTGACCCACCCATCCAACATCCCAGAACCCAGGCAGACCTTGTCCACTGCAGGGACAGAGCCTGCCTCTGGAACACTGTAAGAGAATGATGGTACTCTGGGAGCAGCTTGTACCCAAAAAGGAGAGATTGAACAATGCATGTCCACATATTTTCTGTAGGCTTTAAATAGTGGCATGAAAATGTCTAAGTGTACCTAAGTGAAGTTTAATCCCTAGAGGTGTTTAGTTAACATTTGAAACACCTAATCAAGAGTCCAAATTCCACTGAGGTTTAAGTACTATAAATATTGTTTCCTAAATCCATACAGAGGATTTGTTTTTTAATATGTTAGAAATAATTTTTCATTGGCCAAATAACTTGGTGTCTAATATATGCTAGGAAGATTATACTGGCCAACTTTCCTCTCATATATGAGCTATAAGAATCTGGCAAGCTGAGCTATCTAATATCTTTCAAGTAGTGCCCTAGATCTGCAGCCTGCTTGGTGCTGTGTCCTCTATGTCATGGAGAGCTCAGTTGGAGACTTAGGCCTCAGTTCCTTGTCAGGTGGTCCTCTCCATAGGGCTCCATGGCAGTGCACTGGCTCCAGAGGGGATAATGATGATGATGATGATATGATAATGATGATGAGAGAGAGAAACCACACCAATTTGTGATGAAGTCTAAGACCTAAGTCACCATAACTTGTGCCTTAATCTGTTTATTAGAAAAGTCTCTACTAAATCTAGCCACCACTCCAGGAAAATAAATGGATTACACAATGTCAGGGGATCATGGAGGATGTTTCTGGATGTTATCTACCGTACTTTGTGAATTGTTAACTGACTGCGAAAATAGCAACCTCCAAATACTCAAACAAATGTGTTCTTTCCTCAGAAAGTAGCTATAAATTATTTATCACCTTCCGCTCATAGTTTTGCAAACATGGTAACACTGTCACTTCTTTACACTCTTCGGATGCCCCTCCGCCAAGCAGGTAAATGGACAATAATGACAGCTATCTGTACACTTGAAATATTACAAGTAGTTTTGAGGGAATCACTTTGAGGTACTTCATGTCTGTGTATTTTGGAGCCCAGGGTTGTTTCTTAATGAAGATGAAAATTCAGTGTGAAATCTCAAGCCCATCTCTACCAACCCAGCTAAACTGAACACCAGGTTGAGCATTAAAAAAGGAACTATGAACTCTTATAGTTCATTTTCTTTCTATCATTATTCTAAGATGACCTGTAGTAAGATAAGCAAAGTATCACTATAATCAGGAATTTTTGAGTGAAAGTGCTGTGCTCAGTGTTTTCCAAAGAACAAAATGTGAGTTTGCCTCAGGGAATAAAACAAAGACACATTTTCTTGATTTTAAAAGAACACACACAGTTTCTCATGAAAAAAATTAAAGTAAGGAAAACTAAATGCTTTGCTTGTTAATGAATTTACTAAACAATGATTTTGGCTGAGTTTACCTGAGACAAAAGTGTTCTCATAGAATACTTTCTCGTTGGTAAGCCTATATGGTCATTTGATGACTTAGAGATAAGGGCTCTTTGTCTATTTTTAGCCCATTGATTCTGCAGCCTCAGCCAGGGCCTTAGCAACTTCATTCCGTGGGATGAGTCTCTTCATGCCAATTCCAGATAAAGCCTCAGAGTAAGCAATTAAACATTCATGTGGAGTACACATGGTAAAGTGGAACTTTTTCCTCGTATAAGACTTTGGAATACAACTATCCCAACAGAGAAGCAAAATTTGTCTGCTCGGTATCAAACAAAGATGACTCGGAGGGAATTTTGCCAGTTATGCTGTGGGTGTGAACATTTTCACACAGCCTTTCCCATCAAACTGTTTTGCATGATGGCTGCCAATCCTGGTCCAGATGTTTCACATCAGTCTTCGGCGATCACATCCTCGCTTAGGCCAGCAGAGGCTCAGTGTTTGCTTTAACGGAATTTTCCCGAACTCTGTCCCTCCAAGACCAAATGTATCTTAGCCCTTAGTGTTTTGTACCACCTTGGCATGCTCCGTATGCCTGGGAACCTTAGCCATCAAAAATGCTTTTAAATCATTTCTGTGTAATAATCAGATTAAGGTTTGCCCTTTGAAGTTTGCCTCTAGTTAGCATTTTGGATATCACTTAACAAAAGCAGACTTGGCTTTTGTGCTCATAGTTTAGGCCATGTGGCCAGAGGGCCTATTAAATTTTTCCTTCAAGGCTGGATTAGTAGATAGGTGCAAGTTTATCACAACCAACACATCTTTGGAAAAAGGGGCTTTTATAAGATAGTATTTTCTTCTTAACCAACTCTTTTCTATCACATATTTAAATAACAATTCACATTGGCCCAGACAGTGTGTCTCAAATACTCACATGCATATGAATCTCCAAACATCTTTTTTTTTAAAAGGAAAGGTATAGGCGGGAATGAAGGCTAGCGGAGGCAGGCAGTCTGGAAGAGGAGGAAAAAGCATTTATTTTATTTACTTGTTCATCTTGGTTGTTCCCGGCAAGCCCGGGAATGCAAACCCAGGTCCTTGAGATGTATGTGGACTGTGCTCTCGGCCAGAGGTAGCAGACCAAATCACTAATCCACCAGGGCGAGCCTCCAAACATCTTGTTAAAATGTAGATTCTGATTTAGTTAGGTCTGGGGTGGGGCCTGAGATATGTTGCTAATTCCAGACCTACTTTGAGTTTCAAGGATTAAGAACTCACTCAATAGTTTCTAGAGGTAAAAATTGCTTTGAGTTGATGAAAGTCCAGTTATTCCTCTTAGGTGAGCTATTCTAGGCGTGAGAAACAATAGCTTCTCACCTGAACACCCCACAACCCTTCCCACCCCCACTTGTACCACTGTTTAAGGGCAAAGAAGTTCTTGAATTGCCCTCTGACTAAATCGGTTGACAAAGGAAATACTGTTTGTGCCACTTTGGATCGATGAGCACATTCCTTGTTTCTAACGACTGTAGTAAGTAATGGAAATTGGATGGACATTTTTAGCAATTGTCTTTTCTCTTAGCTGTGGTTTATTTACTTCGTTTGAAGTGACCTCCAGTGCTGCTCAGGAAACACTCTCCAAGCTGCTTGGAGAGAATTAATCACATTGAATTAGTGATTGGTTTTTAAAAGCCTCTCTAATGCCGGTACATTCTCAAGGTCTTTTAGTGTCATTTAATCTC
>RJWH01008010.1:0-12510 GCA_004363575.1 Solenodon paradoxus | reverse complement strand
TCAAAGGTAGAGAAGACCCACTTTAATAAGACTGTGCTGCCTGACTTCAAGAAACAAAATGGCTTAGAGAGATAGGGGATGAGAATCAACTGTTAGAGGATTAGTAGTTCAAATTTAAATTACTTTGCTACTCATGGGACAGTTTAAGGCAATTCTAAAGAACTGGCCACGCTCCACACACACTCTTTAATTTAGCTGATCATGTTCCCTTTTAGGTCTTTCTTGTCACTTGAATTTATACTGAATCTCTCTCTTGGATTGAATTTAACTGTCTGGATCTTATAGAGCAAAATACCCAGAATATCAATAATGCAATTTTTAAATTACTTCAATGTTTTAGCTGGCCTAGAACATTTAGTTTTTCCATTATTATAATAAGGGAGATTTATAGGTGACTTTCTTTGAGTTGTAACTTCATGGTTGACCACTTCCCTTAGTTTTATAAAAAAAAAAAAAAAAAAAGGTACCTTTCTGCTACTTTACCAGAGATAGAAGGGCCTCAGGAGCCACACTACCTGGGTTCAAACCCAGGTGCCTTATTAACTAATTCTCTGACCTTGAGATGATAAGTCACTTAACCTCAGTTTCCTCATCTGAAAAAATGGGGAGCATTCTCTATACAAAGAAGTTTGAAGGAAAACTACCTGGCGCAATAAAAGTGCTCAATAAAAGTTACCTATTTTAATATCATTCAGCACAATTAGCTGAAAATGTGCATGGATAATTGCAATAACTTGGTCAGTTGTCTACATTAAATCGAAGCAATGTTTGGTGGTTTGACAAGGCATCCACATATTCCCATTACATCTAAGGATAGAAAATGTAATGTAAAAGGTTTCTACTCACCCTTCCACCTCATGAGGGTTTGAGTGAGAATATCAATTGTGTGAAAATGCTTCAAAAAATTGAATTTTTCACATCAAAAATATAGACACATTAATAGTTGTTATAAACTACACTAATATACAGCAACCCTGGATTTTAGTTTTAGTTTCTGGTTTTTGAAAACTATGTAGTACAGCTCTACCAATATTCAAGTGTATTCCAGCATCCACTGACCTGAACTCAGTGCTGTGAGAACTTCGAAGACGATAACGAGCCAAGTTTCTGCCCTAAAAGGCTTGGCTAGGGAGAGGTGTGCCAGTATAGAATCAGAGAGCCAGGGGAGTTTTTGGAATGGTATCATAATAATAATTAGCAGGGCCATCTCTCTGTAGAACTCAGCTTGATATCTTAAAGAATCCAGGTTCATTTTCTCCATGACCAAACCAGGTTTTTTGTATGTGTGTGCAAATTTGCTGCCTAGTCCAGTCTGATGTCATTATTTTTCTTTCTTTTTTTCTGTTCATTCAACAAATATTGATCGAGAGCATGTTATGTGTGCTAGCTGTGCCCATTTAGTCTAGCCACAATTGTATACACAAGTCCAGAGTCCTTTAGGCAGTAACTTGTGTTAAAATAAACAAAATATCTGTGTAAGCAAATTTTAAAGGTGTAGGATTCCAGACACTGATTGAGAAATCCAAAGTTATTATGCATGGATATGTATCCAAACCAGAAATGATTCTTAATACCTTTTACAGTAAAAACTGAGTTTGCTGCCTGTCTGAATGTTCCAGTGTCCATTGGTACTCGTTTTAGTTCTAGAGTGTTAATAGCTACCAAAAGAAAATAGAATCAGGTTACAATTGCACTCTTGCTTCAGGAGCACTGTAATAATATCCCAATTTGCTGCATGCTATGGATAAAGTCATCAGGCAGCTGAACAGATGGGACCATTTTATGTTCAACTATAGCACACTCAACCTTTGATAGTAGGTCTGTTTGTGAACCAAGAAATATTCGATTAAACTGCAGGGTCTCATACATGCTTGACCTCTCTGAAAAATGCTGGAGGGTATGTTGAGGCATTGTTTAGGAAAGTTCAAAATAGAAATAAATGCTTTGTGAGCATATGTGAACCCTTGATATTTTGGTCCTGTTGATTAGGGAAGATCTTGCTATTTTCACAGGGAAATCTTTTTTCCCTTGAAATCATTTTGGAAGTAACATTGCTTTTCCGTTGCCACTCAAAAAATACCTTTACTTGTCATAAAATAAAGTGAAAAAAACTCTGAGACCAAACACATAAGAGCCCTATCTTGATCTCTCCTACTGTAGTTCACTAGTCCTTAAATTTCATGGTGCTGAAAATGTCCCTTTTGAATTTCTTTCCAAGATTCTTCTCTCTGAGCAATGGTTGCCATAGTCTTTTAGAATGACTCGTATTTGCTAATTGAATTAAAGGTGAGATAAAGGAAAAATTTTTTTCCAATATCCCTGTAACATCCTCAATCTGGGAAACAGATGTTCCCACACCTTTTTGCATGTTCGTGTTCAGTGATTGCAATCAGAAGTCTTCAGAATCTTCATTTTGATCCCCACCACACCCCCAGGCCCTGAGGGCAAACCTGACTCCCTGAGCTTTACTTGGTCTCTGCCCCAGCTGCTGACTTAGCACCCGAGCCACTAGCGTGTGCCTATGTTCAATTTTATACAGAAGTCCTGGTGTGCATAAAAACGGAGATTCTTGGGCCCTGGACCCAGAGATTCCAATTCATTAAGTCTGTGCATTTTCCTGGTAATCTGCATTCGAATAGCCTTAGTCAATTCTGATGTTGGTGATCCAGGGATCTTTCCTGGAGATGGGGGTGCTGTAGCTTCTCTTGAGATGGTAACACTGCAACCTGGCCTCTGCCTGCCACCTTCTGCTCATACAACTATTACTAAATACCTTTCAACACAGATCTTTAGGGGGATGACTTTAATATTATTTGATATTTTGAAATACATTCTGAATTATCTTTAGTTATGACAGTTCTTTTTTGTTAACCACCTTTGATTTATTCATTAAAATCCTCCTGTAATTAGTAAATATGCAAGGATATATCTGGCAACTCTGTAATGACACTACATTTTTGGCCAGAACTCTTTGGTGAGGTAACAGAGGTGGGGCTGCCTATTCACCCAGTTTTGAAATCCAAATTAGCTGTTAGAATCAAATAAAAGGCTCTTAGCCTACCTAGCAGTAAATATCAGAGAAGTAATTATGTCATTTAGAGCAAATACTCATAATCAGTGTCTATACATTAAAAAGATGTTGAAAGGGTAAAGAGAAAGGGTGGAATTTAGGCTCAGAACTGATTATTTTGACAATGGATCTATAGAATAATCTTTTTTGCTAAATTTCACCTGTTGCTTCTGTTTATCTTTGTAAATCACTGTAGATGTGTTGACGCAAGAGAGATTTGAGAAGACTTCTGGTGAATTCTAGCCTGCCTCTCTGTGGTTTAGCCCTCATCACAAACACCTGGAGGTGGAGAGGAGCCAAGACAGCAGCTCTTCTCCCCACCATGAGTGCAGGAACACCTCTACAAGGAAGGCCAGACAAGCTCTCACAAATGAGGTACAAGACAGAGTTCCTGTGGGAGCCAACTCTCTCCTTCCTCCCACTTTACCCCTCTTTTCTCCTCTGTTGACACAATTCTTTCTACTCTCTTCACTGTGTCATGGCTTCACTGGGTAGACTATGCTTCTCTGTCCCATATGACTTACTCTGGCTAAGGGAGAGTAGGCAGAAATGACCATGAAACTAAAATTTAAAATGCCTTGCAAATGTCTGCCAAATTCTCTTGTGCTTCTGTCATCTGCCATGACAAGAGCGTGCTCCAGGAAGCTGCTGGTCCCTGAATGACATATGTGTGGACCAGGCCTCCACATGATTCATAGCCTTAAGCAGAGATGCCGTGGCCAACCTATAGACATATGAGTGAAAACAATGCATGTTTTACCTAAGCCATTGAGATTTTAGAGATTATTTGTTGTGTGTCAGAATCATAGCTTTAACTGACTGATACATAAGGGTAACTGCCATCTACTCAGAACTCATTCGTGGTCAAGCACCATTTATATTAGTGTCTTAAATCTACTCATTTCTTTCTGACGTCTAACGGTCCCATTTTTCATGAAACTTTCACTCAGAGAAGCAAAGACCCACAGATAATAAGTAGCTGAGTCTGAAATTCAAGTTCACATTTGCTCATGTTCAAGTACAATGATTATTCCATGCCTTTCTCCTACCTTCCTGCAGTTTATACCACAGATAATAGCAACAGCAGCAACATTTTAAAAAAATCTCTTTTATGAAAGGCTTTACAATCCAATGCACTTTTATATATCTTTTTTATCAACAAGAAAACATATAATTTCTAATTAGTTAGTTCAGCTCTAGATTGAATCATGAGATTCATGAGATTTGAAAAGCTGTGTCTTAAGTTCAGAAACAGTCATTTCTAGATGAGAGGCTGTATCTGTATTTTTTTTTTACCCCCAGCCCTGGGTCTCGAACCCAGGTTTCTGGGCTTTACATGGTCTGCACCTTAGCTACCTCATCCACCTGAGCCATAGGATGCTCCCTGGGCATCTGTAATTTTTTTTTTTTAAAGGAAAGGTGCAAGCAGGAATGAAGGTGAGTAGACAGCCAGGCAGGAAGAGAAAGGAGGAAGAAGCACTTCATTTTACTTTTATTTAGTTGTTCATATTGATCGTTCCCCCACCGGACTCCACCCGGGACTTGAACCCAGGGGTATGTAGCCTCATGCTCCTTCAGAGGCGATTGGTAAAACTCCTACTCCACCAGGGTGCGCCAGCATCAGTATTTTTTAAAACTCCCCCTGATGATTCAGATCAGAATTCTGATCAGAATTCTGATCAGCCAGAGTTGTGTACAACTAAGCTAAAAGATGGGGCACAGAAAAATCTATTTGACATTAAAAGTCAATTCGGGCATACCCTGGAGGCATACCCAGTGCACATACATTCCAAGGTCCCAGGTTTAAAACCTGGGAAATACCCAAGGAAAAATACCCAAGATGAACAACTAAATAAAATAAATTAAATTGCTTCTTCCTCTCTCTTCCTGCCTGCATACTCACCTTCATTCCCGCCTATACATGTCCTTTCACACAAAAAAAACCTAAAAAAAAAAGTCAATTCCAAACAACTTAATTCATGTATTAGTGAACAGTTCATGGTTGCCAGGGGGATGGAAGAGGTTGGGGGAAATGGGTGAAGATGGCCAAAAGGTATGAACTTCCAGTTATATGATAAATAACTCCCAGGGATATAATATACAGCATGGTAACTATAGTAACAATAGTGTATTACATATTTGGAAGTTGCTAGGTCTTAATGTTCTATTATAAGAAAAACTATAATTATGTGTGGTGATAAATATTAATAAAACTTATTGCGGCAATCATGTTGTAATATATACATATATGAAAGCATTATCCTGTATACCTAAAACTAATGCATTATATGTCCACTATAGCTCAAGTTTTAAAAAAAACTGTAACAAATAACAATTACCTGGCCCACACCTGGCAAATTGGAGTCAGGTTCACCTTTGCATATCTTAGAACTTCTTATCCAGCGACTCCCCTATCATCACTCCTTTTCTATCATTTCTCTTTCCTCCATTGAATATTGACTGAACCCATATTATTTGTCATTCTTAAAGCAGTCTTTGCCAAGGGCTGATTGTAAAAAGTCTACAGAGTTTATAAGGAGTTCAGTAAAAATGAAGAGCTATGGTAAATTAGTTCACACTGTCCTACAAATATTTTGGAGCACGGACATTTTGGTTTAATTTGCAGAGTCAAGTTCCAAAGAATTCGCTCTGATTTGCATAGCCAGGCTCCCTCTTGTATGCTAACTTGCTCCTGCACACAGAGATCCCTTATGACACTTATCTGATTGACCCTCCAGGTTTGGTAGAACTGTTTCTTTTTAATGGTATTTTTAAAATATTTTTAAAATGAATATACCACTGGTTTGCAGTACCATATACTTTCAGTGCATAAATTCATTCTTCAATGTGTATGTCACACCATGCCCACCATCAGCATTCTGGTGCCAGTCTCCAGTGTCATCTGACACAAGATTTCCCCTCCTCTTCCCCCCCTCTGTAGACCATGGTTTTTAATTCAGAAAATTTTTGTTTTATCTTGTAGGCTAGTTCTCTTTGTTTCTTTATATAGGAATGAAACCATCTGGTATTTTCTTTCTTTTTCTGACTTATTTCACTAGCAAAGGTACTTCAAGTTCCCTCAAAGTCGTTGCCATAGCACAGTTGACAATGGCCAAGACATGGAATCCATATAAATGCCCATCAGTGATTGGCTGGATAAAGAAGATATAGTGTATGTACACAATGGAATAATACTCAGCTATCTTTTTTTTTTAAAAAGATGACTTTTTTCTGTTTCTTTTACAGTAAGATGCACAGCTCCTTTGCTGCATGGGTAGCAATGAATTCCAATACAGTTGAGTGAGAATATGATCTAACATTTATGGAATAATTTCTATGTGCTGGATACTGTTCTTAGTGTGTTCTATACATTGACTTAATTTATCCTTAAAACTATGAAGTAGATTATTATTTTACTCATTTAACATGAAAAATTAAGGCAAGGAAAAGTTTGATAAGGTACCTAAGCCAACATATTATTAAATGATAAAGCTGGAATTTGAACTCAGATGCTCTACTTCCAGAATCTGGAATCTTAGCCACTAGAACATAGCACATTCCCTGGTAGTATCGACTGAAGCAGAATGTATGTTTGCCCTATGACCTTGTAATTTCTGGGTATGTACCCAACAAAATTGTATACTCATTTTAATGAAAAGACATGAATTTGAACATTTATATCAACGCTACTTGGAACAACACTGAACTGGAAACTACCCAAATGTCCATCAACAGGAAAATGGACAAATATATTTTGGTGTATTTATACCAACATAGAGCAATGATAACAAACAGTCCCTAACCAGTTGGAATAATAAGGATGACTCTCACAAATATAATGCTGACTGAAAGAAATCAGGACAAAAGCACACAGGTTAAATGATTCTATTTACATGAAGTTCAAAGGTTACCTTTAGGAGTAAGAATTGTGACAAGAAGGAGGGGGAAGGTGTTTCTACCGTGTGGTCTCTTTCTTGATCTGGATATTGGACGCAGCATATGTTTAAGTTTTGAAAATTCAGGGACTGTATATTTAGGTTATGTGCACTTTGCTGTGTGTCTATTAGAAGTCAATAAAAAGTTTGAAAAGGTACCATCTGTGATCAAATACTATCTAGAGTTAGGAGATGGAGGTCAATATTTTCAAATAAACAGTGAATTTTTAAGGAAAACAGTTATTCCAGGTAAAGAATAAATTTCTGATATAAGTCTCTAGTTCTTCCCTGTTTCCCCGTTTCTCATCACAAACGCCAACCTGGTAAGTTAATAATGAGATTAAACCATCAACTCGGTCAGGCATATGGGAAAGGTTCAGTGCGTTCATGCTCACTCCAGACAGATGTTCAAAGCTAGTTGACCAACAAGAGCTGTAGGAAGGTAGTTAGTAGGAAGTATCAGAACAAAGTGTCCCTGACGCCCTTGTCTTTGTATCTTCTGAGGCACCCACTTACAAGGATGTGGCAACCAGGTGGAAGCAGATTTCTTTTGTAGAAATCTTCAGGAATGAGGAAATGGAGGTCTAGGGTAAGAAGCGATTTCACATGACATTCTGCTGAAGGGCGCTCCTTCTTAAGCAAGATTTACTGGAAGCAGGCCCAAGTGACTTACCTAAGAATTCTTCCTTCTTCTGCATACCTGTGGAATCAGCCAGCCCATTCCTATACAGTTAACATGTGCAGCCCCATTTATGCCACTTCTGCCTTTGAGAGAGAAAGACTAATACCAACTGTCACAAAGGCAATGCTTTGCCAGGGAAAGCACTGGCTTGTTTGTTTAAGAAGCAAGCCTATAAAAAATCTTTCATCACTCCAGACGCCTTCAGCCAAGTTCTTTCAAGTAAGTTCCATAGGGAAGGATTTTTGAATCCATATCAAAAATTATTATCAAAATAGCCCCAAAGTTCACATCTGTTTCAGGCATGACAATGGCTCCCCTCTTCGTCTCAATTCATGAACCCGGCCACCTTACCCGATAAATAGAAGCCATGAAGTCAAAACCTCTGTTGTCCTTCTTTTCCTCTGTGCATGCCACAGAGTTATGTATAATTAAATATGAGATGACTTTGGCAAACACTTTTTTTTAGAATTCCGTTGATGATTCTCAGGGGGGAAAATCATATTAAAAGGAACCAGATTGATTTAATTACTGAATTCACTCATCAATCACTTAGTGAATATGCTTCCAGGCTAGATTTCCAGTTGCATTTTAAATCTCAAACTGCTTTCAGACATCACACTTATTCCCACCCCAACTTCCCCATTACCTCTCCTGTCCATCTCTCTCCATCGTAGACTCACCACTACCCACCTGCAGTCTTTCTTTCCCACATGACTTAGTGGAACTGAAACTGAGAATTCCAACGTGACTTTAGTGCTGGGAAGAGTTTCAGAGATTTCCCTGTGGTTAGGTCTAGATGTTCAAATGTCATTAAAAAAAAAAAATCTTGGCTCCCTTCTGGGCTCCTTCCCGGGGACACTGTTCACCACCTCAACCTGATGGCTCAGTACCTTCATGTTGAGTGTGAGACCCATCCTCAACTTTCAGAGTCTCTTCAGTGCTCTTGGGACCGCAGAGCCACGACTTCCAACTTCTGTGATCACCACAGACCGGATTCACTGCGGAACTACAGAGGAGCACGAAGAGATCTCATGAAGCAAGTATCCCCATTCCAAACCAGGGATAGTGTTAACAGAACCACCAGACCGAGGATTCCTGCAGTCCACATTTCGCCTGAGTTGATTCGAGATGATTTTCATTGGGAAGCAAAAAGAAGAAAAACCCCTGGAAAGAAAGGTAAGGGGAGACAAATTCTTGTTCAACTGTCTGCTCTGTGCCTGATCTAATGAGTCTTCTAAAACCCTTGGGAGACAGGGGTCAAGGACTACGTCTACAGGAGCTCTGTTCATTTTAATTCATTTCCATCCATGATTTTGTGAATTTGGCCCTCTAAGGTCCTAGTGTGCCAGTGCTATGAGGTGGCCTGTAACAGAGTAGGGCTGGAGAGATGTGACCTTCTTCTTAGGCCACTAATGAGGAATGGCAGTATAGAGAAGACCAACATGTACCCACCTGGCAACCATGAGTAATTAGGTATTTTGACAACAAGGACCGTTCAGAAGAATGTAAGCAAGTACTTTCTTGAATACCTATAAGACTTATGTCTTGCAAAGTCCCATGGATGTCAAAGGTTATTTTAGGGTTAGTGATGGGCTAGGAGTCCCCATAATTGGAGCATAAATATTAATGTGACATCATTCATATCCCAAACTGCTAAGATCTAGGAATATTATTATTCTAGAAAAGGATGTGCTTCCCAATCTCTTTGAGGAAGGCCATAGAGGTCATATTTTATTGGGCTACTTCAATGCAGCAGGTCCTCAAATAATGTTTCACATCCCAAAGATGTGCACATGAGGGTCACTGGCCTGTCACAGTTGTCCCAGTCAGAGTGAATATGGGTGTGTGTACACCATGGAATGGAAGGGCGTTCCATCCAGGTTGGTGCCCACCTTGTGTCCTGAGCTGCAGGGAGAGGCTCCGGCCTCCCATACCCTGAACTGGAAGAGGTGGGTTGGAAAAATGAATGACTGCAAATGACTGTTTAAAATTATAAATGGTCATTTAGTATTAATGATTGTTCATATAATGGAGGTCTTTATTTAGAAGGTTGATGATATTTTTGTGACGAGAAATATGTTGTAGGAACTTTACTCTTCTTTATATCAAGTGGCCTGTGGCCAAATTGGTTTCATTCTACATCGTTTCACTTAAAATCACAATTTCCAAAAACCTATCAACAACATTATGTGAGAACTTACTGTATTATAAAGCTGCTCTGTGAAAAGAATATTCAGTAGTCAAAATAGTTTAGAGAAATACAGTATTGAATAATGTCAACCAGGTTTCTTTACTGAAACAGTGATCATCACCTTCAGTGTGCTAATGGACTAGTGAATGCCTGTAGCAATCCTGACAAGCCACGTTGTGCTGCAATAAAAACTTACTCCAAAATCTTAGTGGCTTGCATCAACCAAGGATGATGCCTCGTGTGTTCTGCGGCACGTCTTTTTCACGTTGGGACCTAGACTGGAGGAATTGGCTCTGTCTTTTGTTTTGTTTTGGTTGTTTGTTTTACTTACAGAAATGCTGTTTATTTTTGCATGCAATAAAATGCACAGATTTTATATGCTTCTACATATAGATGTGCAGGGAAGTTAATGTCTGTGGGGCAAACATTGACCAGTGAGGAGAATGAAGATAGCAGAGATTCAACAGATTAGCTTCCTCTCTATTTCCCCAGCATGGGCTGGAATGAAGTAGTTTTTCATTGGACCTTGAGGCCCCAGGGGCACATCTGAGAGAAGCAGCTGACTGTCCCATACAGCGCATTGGAAAGATTGTAGGGAAGCCACGGCCAGTGCCACATTCTCTGTCCCCACTTTAGCTACCCTGGATTATAGCCCCCATAAAAGCATTTGCATTAAAGCCTTGCCTCTGGCTCTGTTTTCCAGGGCACCCAGAATAACACAAAGTAGGAAAACATCAGGGTTTCTGATCTCATAGGCCAGTGGAGTTTGTAGCATAGGCTTCTTGCGATTCCTTCATCTCACAGTGTGCGCTCTCGGTTTTGTACATGCTCTTTGTTTTTATGGAACATTGTTCCTTCGATGTATGCATGGCTTTCTCGTTCCACTCTTTGGGACATTGCCCAATATTATCATCTCACTGAGGCCTTCCCTGCTTCCTATTCAAAATTGCATACGTGCCCCACTAATATTCCTCCACCCTCATTAACTTTTCTCCATATCTCCTTATCATATCTTCATAAATTGCTCTCTAAGATTGATATATTTTATTACTTGGTAGTCTCCACAAGTATTTGTGGGTTAATGCCTGGACAGATGGACGGATGGATGTGTAGACAGATGATAAATGGCGAAGGAGGCAATAAAGAGCTGTCCCTCTTCACAGCTCAGGGATAGATACTGGACCAGAAGTCAGCCTCTCCAAGTCTGGATCTGGTTTGATATACATACCCTGCATAACCTTTGGCAAAAAGAATCATTTATATTCATTCTGGGCTTTAGAGTTTGCAGTCTTAGTTATATGTTCTGCTTAGACCCTAAAAATGTCCCTCTGCAGGATGGGTTTTGTTTTACAGATGAGGAAAGTGAGATTCAAAACGTTAGGTGGGTGCACCTAAGTCGTCCACATAATGACAGAAACGTCACGTGAGAAAATAGCCTCAAGAGACTTTGCGACCCCTTCTAGGTCTAAATAATGACTGGATAGATGAATGCGAGCAGACACCTTAAGCCAGGAGAGTGTTTTAGGGAAACAACTTCCATGGAAGTTTTGAAAAATAGTACTGACCATTTCATTACCGTGTTGATATCAGTTGAACAAATGCCAAGAAGATGTATTCTGTCTTAACAGCACTCCAGATGTATTCTATGCAATGTGATGTCTTTCACAAATGATAGAGATTCTCTCTGTCTGTTGACTTTGTGGTCTTTGAAAGCTGGGACAATTGATTGTCAAGTGCAGAGAGAAGAGTCAGCCAGTCGGTAAACAACATTGGATTCATTTTATTCAATAATTTACTTATCGTCGAAATTGATCAGTGCTTTTAGGATGCCTTTGATGATGACAAAGAGGTTGGTGGTGTTTGAGAGCCTGGGGCTCTAACCGAGACTGACTAGGGTGTGGAGGAGTGGAGATAGACGGCAGGGTGGACAGAGGTCAAAGTATCAGCCACCAGGGTCTAGCACCACTGTCTCAGAATGCTGGACTGTGGAATCAGCAGATGTACTAGAGACTTTGAGTTGTCAAAACTTTGTGTAAGCCCATGTAATCAGAGCCCAAAGCTCCCATCTCGAAGATCTCTGAATGGTTTACCCTGGTGGCCTAGCGAATAAGGCCACTGGACATAGTCCACATACATCCCAGGGACCCAGGTTTGAGAACCAGAGAGCAACAAAAGATGAACAACTAACTGAAATAAATAAATGCCTCTTCTTTCTTTCTCTTCCTGCCTGCCTACTTTCTGTCATTCCTGTCTACACCTTTCCTTTAAAAAGAAAGACAAGAAAAAAGGCCTATGTAAAAGGTTAATTAGGGTCTAGAAAATTATGTGTGAAGAGTACACAAAACATTTAAGAATGTGTCCATAGATGATTTCTTACCTTCAGTCTTGCCATTTTACATTTGGTGCCCAAGGTAAGAATTTGGGGTGTGCAGACTTTTAAAATTCTTCTATGAAATACACAGTTCCAACCTGCTGGGAGTTTACTGTCTGTTATGCAGGCAGGAAAAAGACACAAAAATTCAGAAGCAGGCAAAACATTTTTTAAAGTATAAATAAAATGGAGTATTACTGTGACCCAGTATTCCAGCTTTCGATTTCAACTGTGGCTGCTAGCTAGCAAGCCAGGAACTTT
>RJWH01008009.1:0-34396 GCA_004363575.1 Solenodon paradoxus | reverse complement strand
TTTTTTTATGGAGAGAAAAAGAAGAATGAAGTAATGCCCAGGTGAAGTAAAAGTTCACGTTTATCAGTCTTTTCAAACTGAGTCTTGGTCCAGCCCACGAAAGACAATTCCTCTGGGATGGCCCTGGAGGCCCCATTTAAAAATGGCTCCACTTTATACCAACTTTTCACAGCCCTCACAAATTCAGATCCCACATAAAACTTAAGTAACCTTACTTAAAGAACTACTTTTGGCAAATTAACCCCCCTCTTCAGAGATAATTTATCAACAATGCATTGTTAATACTCTATTTGTCTTTTGAGACTCAGTTCTTAGCCAATCATATTATTAAACATTAATCTTTAAAAAAAGCAAGTCTCGGTGCATGCTCGTGGCTTAGAGGTTAAGTCTATTGTCTCTGGCGTGATCCATGTGGAGCCTAAAGACCCTAGTTTGGGACCCCAGACCTGCTGAACAAACAAAATAAAGAACTAAATATATGGATGATGGATGTGTTTTTCTCCTCTTTCTTGTTGCTTGTCTGCCTGCTTGCTTTCATTCCTGCCTACTTCCTTCCCCTAAAAAAAAAAAATAAATAAAAATAAAAATTAAAGCAGAGTCTTTACTTAGAAGGGGTTTTTCTGCTAAGGAAATTAAAATCCATTCTTCTCGCTCCCAATTTCAGTGGAATTATAAAAGAGATTTTCTTTTACTCCTGGTTCATTCAGAAGATGGGCTGTTAGGAAATACTCTTCTCTCTCAGATGATCAGAATAGACCCTGCAAAGAAGACCCTCAAGAGCAGCCTTGAGTATTGACTTTAAAGGCAGAACCTGACAGGCAGCCAACTTCCACACCACAAGGACATATAGAAGTGCCACACAAATATAAGTGCCCTATGACTGATCTTTTTCTAGAGGCGTACCACATACGATTTGAGATTCACTAAGACCTTTGCTTCTAAGCCTGTCTTAGCTGCCTCTCACCCTCTTCTACTGAATGTAGCTCCTGGTCTCTGCTCCTCCAGAGGCTGAACTTGGTTCCAATAACACCTCCTACATCTTCTCCTGACTTAGGAAATTCCACTTGTGTGCTCTTGTTCACATCCATCTCTCTAGACTTCTGACCTTGAAGCTTTCCTTTCCATACACTTTCTCTTTTGTCCATTTTCATCTCTCTAGGCCTCTGCATTCAGCTCCCAGTCTCCCATCTCACTGAACTTCTGAAAGACTTAACTTCAGTCCCTGTCCTGAACACACCATCCCTCTTTATGTGTAACTGACGAGTCTTGGTTTTTTAGAGAAGTTTCTACCCAACTAGTGTCCAATGTATCTGGGTTGACCTAGGCATATCACAAGACACAAAGATACACACTTTATCAGTGCCTAACAGTGTGAAGAAAATGACTTGAAAGTGTTTCAGAAGAACCAAAACTTATTTAATAGCTGTCTTCCCCCAACCCGCTGTAAGTTCTGTAGGATGACCTGTGTCTGAGTGACAGATTCCCTGAAGAGTCCTCAGAATCTAGCACAGTACCTTGGGAGCATCAGAGTCTCAATAATGGTCGATAAATAAACAAATGGCAAAGACACCCCAGAAATAAAAGATTAAATAGTCAAATATCTAATTTTCAAAACAAAATTCATTTTCCAGATTTAAGGGAACATAATTAAGCAGTATTTAGTAGTTATTAACTTTGCGAATTCAGACCCTTTCGAGGCCTCACTTTCCTCACCTCTAAAATGTAGCTAACAGTAGTGAAATAAATGAGAACATCATAAAAGTGCTACCTGATCAACACCCTGGGAGATCACTGATTTTGCTCCTACTGACAACATGAGACAGACTATCAAGCCACCCTGTCAGCGTTAGAGTAACAGCAGCACGTCTCAGCAACAGCGCTGCACAACCACCTCTTCTCATGCTGCCCATCACTTCCTGGCACAAGAGACACATGCAGACTTTCCTTTCTTTATCTTTAAAATGAAAACAATGCACAGCCGCCTCCCAGTTAAACTGTGTGTATTAATACAAGTGTTTCTCATTTGCTGTCTATCAGTTCATCCTCCCTGAGATTTTTTTCTGCCTGTGGAGCAAGAGAGTCCTTGGTAAAAAGGAACTGGCAATTATTTTAGTCTGATGGTTATCTACATTTCAGATTTTAAGCCTGCTGTTTCATCTCAGAAGGCAGAAATAAACAACTGTTAACAAGTTTATGGAGTTTATCTAAGCAGATGAAAACTCAAAGTTAAAGAGCTCCATAGTCTGTTCTTGCTACTAATGAAGCATTGCTGTCAACTCTACAATGAGCTACTCCCTGAACCAAAAGTATCAGAAGTCTGTTGTCACAGCATATTAAAAACAATGTTGGACAAAGCAGCAAGTGATGGCTTTTATCCATGCAGGGTGGGCCTGAGGATACATCCACCACTTAATTAGTTGAGTCACTGTGAAACTCTTACTATGAAATGAATGAAGGTTTTGAAAGTCATGGACAAGGTCTTCTTGGAAGTGCCCAAATTTCAGACTCTTGTGACATCCCCAGGCTGCTGGAGAAGTGTGCATCTGTGACAGGGCCTCCCCACCATGTCCTGGGAGGGGCCAGTGGGGGACCCTCTGACACAACAGTGAAAGTGAATGTGTGTGCAAAGGAGCCCCCAGGTGATGCTACGGATCTATGGACATTGCCCATTCCTTAGGGGACGCTTCCAGGTGACGCAAATGATGAAAGTCCAATTTGCAGGTTATCTTTTTGAGAGCTGGAGACTCAGGAGCATGGTTGCATGGCAGCTGGAGGCAGCAAAGGGGCCAAGGGCTCTGGAAGGGGAAGGCAGGTAACAGGAAGCCTGACTCCAACATGGGAACAAGGGAGGGCACTCTAGACATAGCTGGTCTGCAGGGTTCACAAGTTTCACACATCTGTAGACTGATCATTTAATATATCTGGGATGTTTTTCAAAATCAGTCACTAACTCTAGGTTTATCGTGTTCCCCATAGCAAAGCCACCCCAAGGGGACATGCCACAGGAAGGAGCAGCCCTGAGTGGTCACCAGAGTTCTCTGATGGCACTGCAAACACACCCTTCTCCATTTTACCTTTCTAAACAACGGTGGAATTCAGCTTCTACTGTATGTATCAAACACATGTCACAATGTTCAAAGTTACAGATAACTGATCCTTGCTCTTTCCTCTTTCCTAGAGGAAACAAGTCTGGGAAATATGTCCAACTTCCCCAGGGTCCCCCAAGAGCCAAATGACAAGAAATGGCTTCTAGTTTTCCATGACATAAGTGGTTTTCCCAGCCTTCATGGAGTGACCACAGGACTCCTATGTGCTCAAGGAGCAGTGGAATCCGATGGACAGTGTGGGAAAAAGGACATGATTTTCTCACTGGAGTTAAGCTAGTGGTTACATTAGTGAAACCATGTATGTGACAAGAAAACAACAAATTTTCTATAACTGAATAATAGAATTTTGAAAATCTTATTAACTCCAAACTGGGTAAGGAATTTGTAACTGAGCACCAAACTGATAGAGGGAGAGTTGAGAATGGGATGTTGATTATCTGCTATCTCCTCAGCAGCTTTACAGGTTTCTGAAATCAGCAGGGGAGCAAACTATATGGCACCTGACAGGATAAGGCAAATTCACCTCCCATAAAAGAACAAAGATGCATGAAATCCCTTTAAGAGCACACTTGGCACCAAGGTAGTCTTTTCAGACTTCTGTTAAAAGACCTATAGGACGTTCCCTTCTCATCTCACCTGAAAGTGCCCACAGACACTGCTGGGTCTTTCAGTGATTAAAGCACCCCTTTCTTATTTTACAGTGCATCAATAGCCTGTCCAAAAAGCCCCCACTTCAGGCCAGAGCAGGGTATATATCTACCTGTGCCCCCTAGCCTAGGGGCAGTCCGCCCTGTCCAGGAGACTCTATCTCCTGCTTTTGCTTTCTTTCTCCTCCATTTTCTCTAACAAATTTATAAAACTTTACTTTAATGCTCAAGAATTTGTTCTTGAATTGTTTGCCACTGAACTCCAGAACCCCTCATCAAAACTGTTTAATCAAATTTATTGTATCCTCTCCAGGTAAAGAGAACAGAAGAGAATAAAGAAGAGGAAAAGAGACGCCTGGACTTCTTTTCTGGGTGTATATGACAGATTTTAGATATGTCAAGAAATCCCTGCCATTACATGATACATAGTTCCCAATATAATAAGAAAATAATGTAAAACGTAAGTAAAAATTAAAGAGAATGAAGTACAAGTTTGGTTTACTTGAGATGAAATATTCCTTTGTGCCAATTTTATATTATTTAACACCCTAGTGAATATTAATTGTTCACATATACAAAAAAGAAAGTAACCTGAATATGATGAGGCAGGGAGGGAGCTGAGATATACTGATGAGACACTGGGTTCCTCTAGAAAGAATGTGTGGAGAGAGTCATTGCCCAGAAACACACAGAAAGTTTATTAAAAGCAGAAATAACTAGTTGAGGTGCCCTAAGAGTCTGGAAAGGTCACATTAAGAGAATACACACATGTGCATGTGCGGGACCTAAGCTGCCTGCCTGTCACACACAGGCAAGATGGATTCTGAGGACTCTGTACCTCAAAACTCTGAACTTCAAAATTAATGAGGGCTAGTTCACAATGCCACTCTTCCCTGGAGAACCATCCACCTCTCAGTTAACTTCATAGATCTGCAGAGAGGGAGTTCATCCTGTTCACTAAGGGCAGTAAGGAGACAAAGGCTCTTGATAAGCAAAGCCAAACCAACCAAGGAACAAAGGAATGCCTCCCCCTTATATTCTTTCCGTACAATCAAGTCCCAGGTTTGATTACATTTTCTAAAGGCCTCTCAAGTGGTTTCCTGACTCAGAAAGAATCTGGCCTACTGAGTTTTCTACCTCTATAGTCAGAAAACTCCTAGCAACTTTAACTCTCAGCTCCAGCTTCTCCCTCTCCAAAAAGTACTTGAATACAGATCACCATCCAGAACGCCAATTCATAGTTTATCTAATGCAATCCTCACAAGACCCTGATAAAACAAACATCGTTTTATTGTCCTCCTTTCACAGACATAAGGACAGAAACAAAGACATATGGCAAGTAAGTGGCAAAGTCCGATTACAAACTCTCACCGTCCCAGTCCCACCCAGAAGGCCACTGTCCCAATTTTTATCAGTCTGCTCGGTCTCCCAGCCAGGATCTGAGAGATGGGATATTTTCTTCAGGTATATATGATATGGTATCCAGTGAGGGAAGAAGAAAAAGTGGAGACGAGTGATGCAGGTGTTCTGCCGGAAGCACAGACTCAGGACATCACCTTAGTTGAGGACAGAATGGCCTTGTGCATCTGGGAGGGCATGGAAGAGAGTGGATTTCCTAAAATAAACAACTGTCACACAGAGCAGTTTGTTTTTTGCATCTGCTTGTTTCCTGGTCCCGGATTTTCGCCCCTATGTTTGGCCCTTAATAAAAACTGCCTCTTGGCCTGCTTTAATTTGACAATTCCTGAGGCTTTCACTCCTGCATATTTTCCCCCAGCCTGTCCTGTGATGTCTGTGTCACCCTAATCCTTGCCACATTTCTCAGCTTATGGTGACATATCAGTTCATATGAGCAAAATGTATCCAGGGCCTTTTGTCGAATGCTGTAATGACAGACACATGTATGTAAGAACTTGACTTGAGGTGTTCTTTCATC
The DNA here is from genome assembly GCA_004363575.1 of Solenodon paradoxus. Classification (NCBI taxonomy): domain Eukaryota; kingdom Metazoa; phylum Chordata; class Mammalia; order Eulipotyphla; family Solenodontidae; genus Solenodon; species Solenodon paradoxus. The sequence continues at coordinate 28,706 of RJWH01008009.1, read as the reverse complement.
TTCTCTCACACCAGCTAGGATTTATACACTTGAAAGCCTTTAAAGATCTCATCTGTAGGCACCCTGGTGGCTCAGGTGTTACATCTGCAGCTGCGGCCTAGTCCACGTAAGGTGCGAGGACCAGGTTTCAAGACCCAGCATGGGTGGGTGGGGAACAACCATGATGAACAGTGAAGTAAAGCAAGCACTTCTTTCTCCTCTCTACCTGCCTAGCTGCCTGCTCATCTTCATTAATGCTGGCTTCTTTCCTCCAACCAACCAAAAATCTAATTTGCTCACTGTCAGGACCCCCACAAGAGCAAGCCTTAGGCCAGGGATCAAAGTTTGGATATCAGGACAGTGAATTGTCCTTAGCGCCACCCAGCTGAGAAAAGGAATGCAATCATCCAGATCCATAAGGAAAACTTATGGATGAGTCTGACATGCGAGATGTGTCTCACATGTAGTACGTGACCAGGACGGACCTTCTGCGCAAAAGAACAAAGGAATGGTGCTGGTTGAAGAAGCCCACCAATAACATCAAAGGACAATTCCACCTTGCCCAATCAGGGAATGAAACCTGGTCCGATGACCTTCTCTCCATCCCCCTTCCTCACCATGTGAGTTTTTTCCTTAAAAACGTAGGCTGCCCACAAGGTGGACTGGATCTGGACCAGCCTTGGTGGCCTCCATTCCTTTACCCTCTATTTAAATCTCTGCTTGCTCACTTGTTTAACTCTGTCGTTGGTTCTTTGAGTGACCAGAACCCCACACTCACACTGTGCATTCTTCAGACAATATGATGTACAAGTATGTTTTTAATGTTTAAAAATTTTAATAGTTTTGATAAAAGGTCTGCTCACTTGATTTCAAAATCTTAACAAAACAATAGGTGGGATCTCCCTAATCTAGATCTTCTGAAGAGGTTCTTTAACTTGAGACTTCAAGAAGATTAAAAAAAAAAAATCTGAGAATGACTGTTTTAGGTTGTAAACTTAGTAATAATTACATATATTTGCACACATTGCATGATAATCTTAGGACATTACTTTCCACATCACCCCTGTGAGAGAACCAGTAAAAGCCTTAGGGGCAGATGGCTCTGCTCCAGGGTTCGGATTTATTTGTTACATAATCCAAATTCTAGTGATGTTCTTCTGCCTGGCTTAGACTGTTCCTATTCCATTATCAGCTGTGAAAACACTTTTTGTATCAGAATAAAAGAATTCTCAGTTCTTGTATTAATTAAAAGTTCATTTTATAATTCTTATATGCACAAACATATATACATGTTTTTAAGACAGGAAGGAAGAGGAGAAGAAAGTGCTTTTATTTATTTCTTTGGTCTATTGTTTCGTAGTCCCGCCCCTGCCAACCCATCCTGGTCATGAACTGGTCCTTGGGCTCTTCATGGCCCACGCCAAACACTGATTTAATGCCTGAGTCACCAGGGTGCCCACTTAGAGATCCTCAAGTTTCTGAAATGTGAAGGAAGTTGCTTTCTTCCCATACTTCTGATGAACACCCAGAAATAGTTTTTTTTTTTTTTAATTTATTTTTCCCATTTCTGAAGTTTATGAGCTCTGTGTGTATCAAAAAGGAAATTGTAGGGCATGCCCTGTGGTTCAGGCAGCTGACATGCTGGTGTATAAGTGTATATCCTCATTAAGTGATAAACTAAACAAACCAAAATATTACGATGTGTTAACATCCCATTTCCCAGCATCCACCTTAGATACTGCCCCAGAGTCACTGCTTTCTGCCGTTTGCTTCATGTTGAACAGGGATCTGGAAGATACCAGAAGTGGCTTCTGAAGAAGTGGCTTTCTTTCCTCTATCTTGCTTGAGGTTCATGGAGCTTCTTGAACTGGAGGATTATTCTCTTTCATCAGGTTTGCAAATTTTTCAGTCATTACTTCCTCAGTTATTGCTTGCATCTCATTCTTTCTAAAACTCCAGTTTACATGTATGTTGGCTCTTTTGGCCTTTAGACATTTTGACCGTTGTTTATGTTGTTTTGATATTTCTATTGTTTTCTTCTAGAAATATCTTCATTTTGGATATTTTCTAATGCCATATCTCCAGATTTCCTAATCCTAGCCTCTGATTTTTCCCTTTTCTGTTAAATCTTTTGAATGATTTCTTAACTTCGGATATTATATGGCATAGTTCTAATTTAAAATTTTTTCCCATAGGTTCTATTTCTCTGTTGTAATGCCCAAGTGAATGTCTATAATTTCCTCTGTTGAATTTAGTACAACAAACCCAGCAGTTTTAAAGTCCTTGTCTACTTTCTCCAGCATCTAGATCATCTACCTATTGGTCCACTTCTAATGACTTTTATTTTTTTTTTAAAGGCAAGGTGCAGGTAGACAGGAGTAGAAAGGAGGAAGAAGGGTTTATATTTTATTTTCATTTACTTGTTTTCACTGGTTGTTTCCCCCTAGACCAGAGACTTGAGCCTAGGGTCTTGTACTCCTTCAGAGACAACTGACCTAACCACTGCTCCACCAGGGAACACAACTTCTACTGACTTTTATCTCTTTATTATTGGTAATTTTTCCCATGTTTCTTGCCTCTGGTAATTTTGTATTATGTCTGAATGCTTATGTCCCTACAAAAGTCACATGTTGAAGCCCTAACCCCCAATGGGATTGTATTTGAAAACAGGGCAATAGGTTAAATGAAGCTGAAAGGCTGGGACTCTAATCTGATAGGATTCAGGCCTTTATAAGCAGGACAGGTGCACTTACTTTCTCCACATGCACAAAGGAAAGCCGTGCCAGCAGCCAGCAAAAGGGCAGCTTCCTGCTGGCCAAGAGGAGAGGGCTCAGAATGAAACTAGCTTTGCCGGAATTCCCAGTGTCCAGAACTGTGAAACACAAATTTGATTTTCAAGTTACCCCATCTGTGGCATTTTCTTACAGTGGCCCAAGCAGACTGACAGTGTGCTTGTCATTACAGTGATAGCTAGAGCTGGGTATGCTGTCTTTTACAAGGCTGCTGAGCTTTGCCTTGGCAGGCAGTTAACTGGTATATTAGCTTGTTCCAGTTAAGACCTCATTTTAGCCTTTCTGGGGTGGGGAGGAGATGAGGTAATTTCAGATTCACCGTTATTCTTGGGTAGCCCTTAGCCCCAAGACATGGCCGTCGCTCCTAGAACAGTCTTTCTGAGGTCTCTGTGGGCTGTCCGGGATGTTCACAGAGTTCTCTGACCTCCAGCCAGGCTCAACTCCAGTGTCTCCTGAGGGCTGTGAGATCTCTGCAACACCCACAGAGCTTTCAGACCCAGGAAGCTGTCTTTTGCTTGTCTCCCAGAGACTCACCAGATAACCTGCAACCCCAGAATGGATGAGGTCAGGGGCCAATTCAAGCAAACATCTAGAGTCTCAGTGTCTATCCTCTCTGACACTTTAAACTTCAGAGCCCAGCTGTTATCAGTGGGCTCAGATCTCTAGATGAGTGATCTCTGGATTAGTGAACTCTAAAATCTTACTATTGTCCGAGCTACACTGGCATGGACCAGGGCCTTTAAAATGCCCCCAAGGAGAAAACTCAGGGGAATGTGGGTCAAGCTCAGGTGCAGTCCATGTGAGGGCTGGCAGCCCTGATTTGCCTTCTCTCTAGTGCTTCCAGTTACTTTTCGCATTTGAATTATCTTTTATAGTTGTTCCCAGTCAAAGAAAAAGTCTAATCATGGCAAAATCAGACTTGGTCTTGCCTAACACTGAACTAAACAGACCATAAATCTTTAGGATAAATACCTCATGAAATGAGTGCACGTGAAGTTTAGCCATCTTTTTAAGGCTCACTTTCTTTTTATTTTGCTTAAGAGTTTTTATGCAAAATAACATTTATTAAAAATAGAATGATGGCACTTGGTATATCCATATGCCATTTAACATCGCTGTCTACTCATCTATGTCCTACAGCATCTGAAATGATGATCCTCTAAGGGTAACAATGGTTATTTCTGGATGTTGTAATTTGGGGAATAATTTTCTCCTTTGTATTGATTCTACTAGTTGAATTATTTACAATGAAAATGATGAGCATATACCATATACACACACACACAATTCCAGTTGTTAATATATTTGGAGGTTATACTGACTCTTTATGAACTAGTTTGTGTTAGAAGCTTTAGCGGAAGCGTGAAACCAGGCTAAGACACTGGGGTAGGCTAGGACCTCTCACCAGGGGAATTCCTGACTGCCCAGAAAACAAATATTTGCAATTGGAAGTGCAAAGTGTCCTCTGTTTTTATCATTGATCCATGAAGCAGGCAGCATAGGGAGACAAAGGATGAGAGTCCTATTGTCACTACACATCCATTAAGTACTGGATATGCACTGAAGACATACACATGAGTGCCAGGCTCCAAAGAGCTGCTTATTTCTCTAGGAATGGCATGTCAAGAACTGCAGATGTGCCTGCAGATGCTTCCCTAGTTGAGACAGGAGTGCTGGTCTATATGCGCTACATAGGGAAATGGAGAGAAACAGCTTCTATAGACAAGATTCCAAAGAATTGCTACTAAAAGGGCCAGGCTTGGGCCCTCTTCAATAAGACCAGTTAGAGAAGAGTGTCAAGTAGGAATTTCAAGTGAACTCTGTATACACGCATATGTATGTATATCCTATTATATGTGTATATATATATACACATACACACATAAGATAGATAGAGAGCAATAACAATATATAATAGAGGGTTTGATAGGGAAAGAAGTTAAGATTAAGGCATAAGTTTAAGGCATGGGAAAACAGGAAAGAAGGTAAGACCTAAAGATTTTTATGCTACAAAATTCCATGCAATTGGGCTTATATAAATGTGATACAATCTAGCAGCGCAATTCTCTCCACATCCCAGTCTCCAAAGACTTCCTGCAGGCCAAGGCCTTTCCCTGGTCTCTCGCCTGCACTTCAGACTCACCTATTTTTCAGTTTTGTTTTCTTAAAAGCAAAGTTTCAGGCAGGAATGAAGGCAAGCAGGGGCAGGCAGGAAGAGAAGAGGAATAAGCACTTTTTCTTTTTCTTTACTTGTTCAGATTGGCTGCTCCCAGGGGATCCCAGATGCAAACCCTGGTCCTGGGGAGGCATGCACACTATGTTGCCAGAGGCACAGACCTAGCCATTACTCCACCACGGCGCACCCATCTGCTTTTACTGGCTCGTTTATCCCCAACGCAGCATGTAAAAATAGTAAAAAATATCCCTTTACAACTTCTTCTTTTTCTTCATTCATTCACTCATTCAACAACTGGTTTCTGAGTGCTCACCCTGTGCTAGGCACAGGGCTAGAGGCTTGGCGTGCAGGCAGTCCAGGCGCATGAAGAGCCTTGGGGAATAAAATGTAGAGCGTGCACACTGGGTGACAGCTTGCTGCCTGCTACGAGACATGGAGTCAAGGCACCGCATCCCTGTGTGCACTGGAGGGCGGACAGAGTAGGGGTCAGGGCAGGCTCTGAGGAGACAAAGTTTGGGCCATCCCTGCACAGCGAGGCAACCCCCAGCTCTACCTCAGATGCAGCTAATCCACAACTGGTGGCTTTCCTGGGGGCACAGACCCCGGAAAGGCGTCCCTGGTCATGTTCCCTGTGTGAGGGACACCCTGCGCAGCTCCCTGGTCCCAGTGCTCTCTGCTCGGACAGAGGCTTTTTGGCGCTCACCTGGCATCTTGGTATTCACACTCAGATTTGGAGGCAAAAATACACATAAAAATAAAATAGCCTGGCTGTGCCTGCCTGTGAGATCTGCAGTTTTACAGTCTTTGGAGAATTCCGAACCTCTGACACTCACCTCCTCTGAGGAAGGCTAGTCCCCGCAGCTCCGGGGCTCACCTTCAGGACCTGCCATATTAGATGAGAGCAGCAGTGGGGCCGCTGGGTGGGCACATCAGGGAGAGGAATCCTCTGTTAGGTTTTGGGGACGAGGGATTATAACTAGCTCAAATGTTACATCGTGTAAGAGGAACGCAAAGCTTTGGGAACTTTGTCAAATATACAGATAGGAATTTCAGTGGAATTCAGTATTTATGTCTCTCCTACCCTCTCTCGGCTTCCAATCGGCCTGCATGTCATTCCAACCATGCACTAGCCTTGGACGAAGCATTTATCCTTTTGGGTTCTCCTGGGTATCGGAGATAATTAAATACACTTCCAAGAAAGCGGCTCCTTCTCAGGACCCAGAGGCCTGTCTGACAAGGAGGAGGCCCGCCGCTGCCCGCGGAGGGAAAGCGCGGGTCGGCAGGGGGCGCCCGCCGCACTGCAGCGCCCGCTAGGCGCGCACCCCGGCGCCCTGTGCCGCAGTCCGGGGCCGCCGGACGGAGCGCGAGCCTGGAGCCCGGAGCCGCCGCCGCCGCCGCGGCTTTCTGGTCTGCGCTCCCTTCCGGATCGCCGGCCGGCTGCTAGGACAGCGACCCGCAGGAGGCTGCGCAGCCTGGCCCGAGGTCCATTCGGAACTTGACGGGGACCGCGCTCTCCAGGGTCCGGAGGGTGCCCAGGTGAGTGTCACGCACGTGCGCAGGTGAGCCCCTCCGCACGACCTCCTACACACCCCTCTGAGGCCCTGCAAGCCCCACCTCCAAGTTGGCCCCCTGGTCACTGGTCCCCTTCCAGTGCGGCTCTGTGTCCTGTGGGGGACAGCGCGCTCCTGGGTGCCCTGTGTAGCCGGTCACAGCTGCAGACCTGCAGCCACAGGGCTGCCTGTCATCCTAGGAACCTGTTGCTATCAGACTATGCGCTAAGCAGGTCCCAGTGCGATGACCCTCCGTGACCTGGGGGCCACCGGAGACCGGGAGACAGGAAAACTTAGTGTCCGGGTTAGAAGAGACAGCCACTGAAAGCCTCACTCCCACGACCGGGCCAGACTGCCAGCTCCCCGGAACAGAGGCACTTCCTTTCTGGGAGGCCATAAATACAGAAGTTAGAACTGGTACCTTGTAAAGATGCTTGCTTTTTCCCTTTTTTTCCCCAAGAGGAAGTAGAAATGGGCAATGGACCTTGAGAAATACTGTCATGGGGATACTTTATTATGAAGGTAGCTTTCCTTTAAATAAATAAGAAATATAAGTGACCAGTGATCTACCTGTCATGGGTCTTACAGATTATAAACTCCTCCAGGAGAGCTGGTTTTGTCTGTAAATCAACAGAAATCTGGACTGAATGAATAAATGCATTGATAGTAAGAATTTGAAGACAGCTTCTTCTAAGGTTCCTCTTAGTTCCCTCTGCATAAGAAAAAAATACACTTTCAATCTCATAAATATCTGATGTGATTCTAGCTTTAGGGGATAGGAATTCAGAAGTTTTGGATAAAGTGCTGTCCACATAAAAAGTTAAGTGGCACCTTCTAGATGCAGCCAACATATTTCTATACAACAGTATTAAAACAAAGTTTTTCTTAGGTCCATATTATGGAAGGTCTTAGATTATGAATTATTCACAAACATTGCAGTAAGTCATTTATTACATTTTGCACACTTAATTTTGTTTCCTGTCTGTCAAATATAACTTTTCACATTTTCATGTGAGAAATAAAATGCTGAAGGATACATGTCAGTTGTGTGCCCTCCTGGAAATGACTTTTCTAAAACATAAGTTTGACAATCACCAGCTGTATTTTTATTGGGTTATACATGAAAATAATTTAGCCCACGCAACTTCTCCTCTCATGTGAAAGTCCTATGCTTCTGATGCCCTTTGGAAGATATTGAAATACTTACCTTAAGAAATGCTTTTTTAAGAGTCACATCTGATGGTTACTTTCATGAAGCGTAAGTCAGATAATTACTTGGATTTTAAGTGCATGGCAATGGACAGTTTTGTATGAAATAACAAATTGTTGTTGATAATAGCTCCAGATACTTGCATGTTCTAGGTTTCAAAGAAGCACTTACCATCCTTACTTAGAATTTATATATCTAATATATCTCCATAGATTACGCTTCCATCATGCTTCTGTGAGGAATCACTGGCCCTTACACACAGAAGTGTTTCTTAGTGCATGCCTGTAATATGACAAAAAAAGGAAATCCTTTTATCTTCAGCCAAAAGTAATGGAACTGGAGAATCTGCAGATATTAAAGCTTCTGTTTTTTGTACTACTAATGATTACTAAGAAGTTTTTTCATTTTGGGGAATGAAGTAAATAGTTAATGTTAATGTTGGCCTTTCCATCTTTCAGAGAAGGCTTGGACACTTAGGAAATCAGATACAGATTTGTTAGGTACAGGTTGATGGGTTAGATGCATCATATAGAAAATAATTTCATGCTAATGTCTTTGTAGAAACTGTTTTCTTTCTCTGGAGAAGCTTGTTTTGAAAATTTGTAGATGACAAAATGCTGGCAGGAGCTGTTTAGAGACTTAGATAACAGATTTGTGTTTTAAAAATATTTTTGCAGACTGGAAAACTGGATGAAATGAAGAGAGATAAAACAAGGACAAAATTGAAGTTTTGTCTTTAGGTTTAAAACACTGATTGCAGATGTTCAGAGTGTTTTAAAAATATTTTTGCAGACTGGAAAACTGGATGAAATGAAGAGAGATAAAACAAGGACAAAAGTGAAGTTTTGTCTTTAGGTTTAAAACACTGATTGCAGATGTTCAGAGTGGGGGAGTCGTGACTCATGTGAGAGGCTTCTGCCCTGACACGCACACATGCCCAGATAAAGCAGCAAGGGAATCTCAGTGACCTTGATGAACTGGGTCAGTCTGTCAGGTCACACCTGTGGTGAATGCCACTGTTTTAGAGCAACTGAAATGATCATTTCTGAAGATGGCTGCATATGGTGAAGGGGAAGGGAAAGTCAAAAGACAAAAACAAAAACATGGGCAAGTACATCCCATAAAGAACAAGAAAAGACACTGGGCCTCATTGTCCTAGAATGTAGAAGCCTTCGGATGGGGTAAAGGGTCCTAATAGCTGCTAGGCTATTTGAAGGGTTCTGAGTGAAAGAAAAGAAAATGTTGGTTTAATGTCTTCCCTTTCCATCAACTCCCATCCTTTTCCTGGAAGTGGGCAGACAGAGGACAGGTGGCAGATGGAAGTCTAATCATAAGGATGGATTCCTGTGTGACTGGAGGCCTAGTTCAGTTGACCCCAAGTCTCTTTCCAACTTTATGTTCCCATGGTCCTATGAACCTGGTGTCATTCCTAAAGCATCAGCTTACAGAAAATGTGGACATAAAGATATCCTGGAATTTTGAAAGTTCACGACTCAAAATCACCTGGCTTTTAAGAAAGGCCTACATTTCGTTTGAGGGTTTTCACTTTCACAAGGAAGAGTGTCGTGGGTTTTCAGCAGCTGTTCTGGTAGAGAGCCCAGCACCAAACTCCCTCCACAGAGATTACCTTTTGCAGGCTGTGCATGCATCACATCATTCCTGCCTGTCATAAATTAGTGTGACTTTAGGCTGGTGTGTTATTTGGCATGGTTTGGTAGGTCACATTTTTTTTCCTCATAAATAAATGGTCTCTTCACTTTACACTATTTTGGTTTCAGAGGAAGACTGCTTTCAGACAGCAAGGGAAAGCTATAAAGTCTGTCATTTCCCCAGTGTTGGGAAGACATTATAGACTAATCTAACCTGAGGTTGTCATAGAAAAGGGATCAGAAGTCAGAAGTTTTTGTATCATGGCCTTGTGCCCAGAAAAATGTAAAAATACAATCTAGATGTTCTGTATAAGTACCCGGAACTTACAGTGTGTCTGTCACATGACCTGATCATGTGACTTTACTAGAATGGACCTTGAAATGCAGATTCAATTACATTACCATGGGAGTGACTAATACACATGTATAGCATTCATCTAAATGGAAATAAAGAGTTCCAGATGTGACTTTTTCAATCACGTGTGTTTATACAGTGGATGTTTACAGGCACATGGTAAAGGCATGTGCTCTCAAACTTCAACTATTTGCTATCAATTACTAATAAAAAAATGGCTTCACAAAAATTTCCTTGCAAAAGCATTTTAGAAAATGCTATTATGTATGAAAATGAGTATATTTAAAAAACAAACCATATTTTAGAATCTAAGCCCAAGTTCTATATAACTTATTAGTTGAATAGTTCACTAAGAAAATTGCTATAGCTCTCATAGGATTATAAAAATCAAAATGGAAATGTTGATAAAATAATGTTGGCTGGTGTGTAAAAGGTACTTAATGAGAATTAATTATTTTCTTTAGTCACTTTTGAATTCTTGAAACTTTTGTTTAATGTTACAGATTTCTAATGATGTGGTGAATCCAAAGGCTGGAACCAAAAAGATTTTCTCAGCTCTTTAACTTGATCAGCAGTGAATTATCCACCAGCAATCAGCATGGCTAAAAGTGCAGAGGTCAAACTGGCAATATTTGGGAGAGCCGGTGTGGGCAAGTCAGGTAAGTGGTGGTGACATGGTGGTGACAGTGTCTGCATATGTGTCTTTATCACTGCCTATCAGGGATGGGTAGGCAGTTAGTTGGCATTTCTTCTATTCTTGTGTTGCTCTTTTAGAGGAAGTCTCTTTCTCCTTGTCTATGCCTTTTCTTCTGTATAACTAACTTTTACTTTTGCTTATTTATGATAAAGTAGCTCTGCTGATAATACACGCTTGATATAATTTCAGAAGTCTTGGCATCTTAGGAGGGATATTAAACAGCTCTCCAAAGAAATTAGATTGTGGAAATTAAAAAATATACTAGCTCTTTTTTTTTTATTATATGAGATCCTGAGGAGCCAGTTTTATATCTAATTATACCTTGATAAGTAGCCAGCCCAATGTCAAACCTGTATTAGATGCTTTTAAAGACTTGTGGAATGAATATATCTTTATAATACAGGGAACTGCATTATCACATATCACATCTAACAATGGTGAGGACTGATTGAAAACCTTGAGTACATGGTCTCAAGCAAAATAGCTATTGCCAGTGCCTCTGGGAGAATTTTATCATTGAATTTTGGCTCAGATTTGTAGTCAGCCATTTTTTCCCCCCTTGGTTGTGGCTCTCCAACCCAGGTCCACAACTTTGTAGCCTGTGGCTTAGTTACCTGAACCACAGAGCAGGGCAAACTCAGAGAACTTTTATTCCCCCACCCACCCAGAGAAAAAGTTTATAGACCTTTAAGATTAAGTTAAAATGGTGGGCCTGAAAATGTATCTAATCCAATTTGAAAAGGCTATCTCAGACTTGATAGTTAAAGAAAGCTGAAGTTGATGTTGCTAAAATGTCAGGGCAGCCTAACTTTTCAGGAAATGTTGCCTCAATCTCTTACTGGAGGGAAAAACTGCACTTGACTTTGTGCTCAAAGCTTTAGGTCCCCAGGAGAGGACTCAAACCAGTGTCTAGTAGAGAAAGCCTGTCTGGATTATCTACTATTATAGGTAATCACATTATCTTAAACAAGCACAACTAAGCAGCTCTTGAGTCTGTTACCAACCTGTTTTCTAACCTGCTCTCTGGTTTAATTTCAGCAGCATACATTCTCTAGTCTAAATCTTGTCCTCTTGGACTTTTTCTATCACTCTTTCTTCTCTTTGCTGCTTATTCTTGCTTCTCGCAGAAGCCCACCGCCCACCCCCCCGAAAAAAAAAACCACAAAACAGTTGGCAAAGCTGAGAGACTGCCAGCCTTCCCCAGATTGAAGATAGATCAACTCCTCCCCACTAATCTCCTCATTGTTTCCTGATGGCGTGAGAACTTCACTCTGTAGCTGGTGGAAGGATCTGGAGAATGAGGAAATGTTCCAGTGAGTACAGAATGGAGAGCTGATTTGTGCTGTTGATGACAGCTTGTCTGAGTGAAGGGTCTAGGTCTGGGCTCACTACCCAGTCATCCAGAACTCACTACAGTCAATGAGGGAAGGGGATTTTCTCCTATTCCAGCATTTACCAAAATAAATGCCACATGGTTTGAAAAGTTAAATATAAAAATAAAAATGCAGTTGAGAGAAACCCTTAGTTGTAGTTATATCCATTACTTTCCCATCTATGCAGCCTCTGAGTAAGCAGTGTGTCTCATCCTATCCAGACTAATCTGTCTGAGCTCAGATTCCCATTCTTTTGTCTTCCTCCACATTATTTCCATTATTCCTCTCATTTTCTGTCAATTCTGTTTCTTAAGAATTTCTTTGTCCACTGCTTCATCTTTTTCTTTTCTCTGGGTATCTTGAATGTGGGCTCTGCCTTTACTGTCCTAACTTTTCTATCAGCTCCCATTCATTGTGTACAGCACAGAACTCTTCCATTCTAATCATGCTATGAGAACTGCTTTCGCTAAGGTCACTGCTGATCAGTAACCAATGCATTGAATGAACATGTCCCAGCTCTGGTCTTCATGGCTCTCATTAGCATTTAGCACAGTCACTGACTCTTGTCTGAAATCCTTCCTCCCAGTCCCCATGACATCACACTGCAACTCCTTCTCCCTCTCCTGGCCCTCACCTGTCTTCTGGGCTGCTCTCATCTGCCAATCTCTCAAAAATCAAGGTCTAAGGTTTTCTACAGCACCCTCTCATCTTCTTACTCCATGCTCTCCCTGGGGGTGACTCCTCATACCTGGAGCTGAAGAGAACACCTGTGCATGGAGTGAAAATTCTGTTGACCTATGAAGACATAGACCAACACATTGACCTTGGTCTCTCAGGTCCTTTCCAACTACAAGATGCTGTGTTTCTTGTTGAATGAATCTCGTACTGCCTTCTCCATCCACCTTACAAATACCCTACCCTTTTATCCATTTCCACTGAGGTGAGCACCATGGTGATGGACTACATCCCTTTAAACAATACTGTTCTGTCTGTCATCTGTAAACACGCAATGTTTTTCCTATTTCAACATGAAACCTGTAGCCACACCTCACAGTAAAAAAGTGGTACCGGTTTGACTTCTACATGGGAGACAGTTCTGGGCCCCTTTCCCATAGATCAGTGAAACCATCAAAGATACTTCTTGTCTATTCACTGTGAAACCAGACTGTAGCCAGACTGAGCTCTTATTTATTTCAATGTGTTACTACTAGGAAGTGCTCTCTCTGCCTCGATCCTGTCCATCCATGTTTTCACTGCACAGGCTGCAGCAATTGTACAAGGACTTCTGTTTTGTAAAGTTGGTAAGAAGTCATACTTGCTGGAAACTGCTCACTTCTCCACAGGCCTCTCCCAGGAGTCAGGTCCTAGCCTGGCTCAAATGATCTGCTTTTCGGGATACCCAATAAGAAAAGCATTGCTCAGGAGCTAGCAGCAAACCCTGCTGGCTGGCAGTCCAGGGATGGGGTGAACTGCTTTGGAGGCCTCAGTTCTTTCCTGTTCCATCCACGTTCCCCAATGTTTGATACTAATTTGGAATTTGGGGTACATTAGGCCAAAATCGTCCTTTTGTTGACAGAGGTTGGTGTAGCTTGGGGTCAAAAGCAGGAGTCCTAGAGTCACACTGTCAGCTGTGACATTAAAATCTGCATGCTACCCACCATGTGAAGTTGGCAACTTTGGTCGATACATAGCAACTTGGCAAAACACTTGATTTCTCTACTTCCTCAATTATAAAAAGAAAACAACAGCGTCTGTCTCAAAGTGATGTTGTCAGGATTGAATGAGTTATTACATGCAGGTTTTGGGTTTTTTTTTAGAATAGACACATGGTAAGTACTCACATCTCAGGTTATAGTATAATTTTTCGAGTTAAGCTCATTTTCATTTGTAAGTTCTCTAGTGAAACATGATAGAAGATAGATTTATATTGAAGAGAGTTTGGTTTTAGTAAAAGTCAGAAAACTATCCAGTATATCACTATTTAACACACATACACACACACACACACACACACACACACACACTTTTTCTCTTGACTCGAGAGTCTGGTTAATTCCAGTTACAATCTGATCACTGGTGATAGTAACAATACGTCTCGAGGCTTCTGTCTTGGAAATCTTGGACAACCAGCCAGCAATAAACAAATACCCTTAAAGTTGACAGTGCTTCTGGTATGTGGTAGCCAGCTTTCTAGGCCCAGGTAACAGAGGCTGTCTGTGTTTAAAACAGGATTTAACATTAACCAGGGCTTTTCAGATGTCGGTTTGCCCACAGGAGTGTCAGCACAGACAACATTCAGACTAAGCTAATGACTAAGGCGTACTGATAAAAAGTGTGAGGGGGTATGTGTACACATGGCAATGTTTGCGTGGTCTTGCATATTGGGAGGATTCTCTTTAATTGAACCTGCAGTTCTGCCTGGGCGTGGCTTCGTCTGCTGGCTTAGAGAGCTTGCCTGTCCAGCACGGGAGCCCAATGATGGGGCTACAAAGAACACAGCCAGATTTCTGCCCTTTCCATTGTTCTGTCCCAACAGGGCCACCTTCCCTGGTAAAGATGAGACCTCATAACATGGCATGAATGACACAGATTTCCTGACATGTGTGACAACCTGCAGGTTGACAGGCTCCACATAATTAAGCGATCAATCTTGCTGTAAAACCTAGAACCCCATATTTATTCAGTGCTTCCTGGACTAAAAGCATTCAGGCTTGTAGTAAGTGTGGGAGGGGTTGAGAGAAAAGACATCAAAATCCTAACTTTAGATTCACAGTGGACATTCTCATTTGGGAAATGAAATGCTGTGTGCTATAGCTAAATATGTTTCTTGAAAGGGCTAAGCTCAGTTGAATAATGCTATTCTCTAATTCAAAAGTCAATTGATGCACTCATCCGTGAAGGCTTAAATTCATGGACTCAGATTGCTGGGCTATAAACTGGGTGTCAAACACAGCAGGCTTGTGATTTCTTTTTTCACTCTGTTGACACAAAGATAACTGAATGTTTTTTCTTTTTTTTGTCACTCTTGCCTGCTTTTCTTCTCTCTCAATTATAAAAAGTTTTAAAAGCTTTTAAAATTTAGTTTCCATTTGGAACAAAGAAAATTCCAATGTTACATGTGAGTTTTTCTAATAAGTACCAAACATTGCTTTAATGGATATGTGTACTTCATGACTGGGGTATATGTATGAGAGCCATACAGATGACATAATAACAGCAATATCAACAGCATTTGGTAATTTTCCTTATGCTATAGAATGAACTTTTGTGTTTTAGAACTTTTCTCAACTTTTGTAGATTTATGCCAGTTTGTCCCTTTATTTAGACTTAACTGGGCACTTCAATGTTTCTCAAGCATTGCTTTCACAGTACTTCTAAAAGAAGAGGAGAGGGGGGACTTAGTTTATGGAAACATGTCATTTCAATGCTATAATTTTTGACATGTTTTATTCATTATATATTCATGTAAACTTTAATGTTAATGTATGTATGTATGTATACCTGTGTTTGAATATAAAATGGCTTCTCTCCCAACTGCCAAATCAGTGAATAAAATGGACTCTCCAGGAAGATACAGCACCTTGGTCTACGACTGAATCACACTGAGGCATTATGCAGGCCCAGAGGGAGGACCAGAGCTATAGGAATCAACCTCCGCTGTGCATACACATGAGTTTGAGCACTGACAGCAGGTCTCTCCCTCATTTTTTACCTATTGATGGTCACAATAATCTCTTCAACTTCTTGGTCACTCTTGTTTTGAGATTATGTCATCTTCATGGTAGGCTTTCTTCACAAGTTTGTCTGGGTAACAAGAACTTTAGATTGTGTTTCAGGAGGGTGCAGAAATTCCACAGCTTCTGGAAGCAAGTGGTGTGTGTGTAGGCCTTTCCTACGTGGTTGTTGGGACTGAAGGATTACGACTTCCCATGGCTTCCTTGTGCAGTTAGTTGGTTAGTGGGATAATTATTTTTAAAAGGCTGGGGCAAAGGGAGGAAGGTGACATTGAGATAACTTTACATGGGGCTAGAAAAATAGTCATTCTCTTGTCATAATGTGACATATATGTGGCTTTCAAGCATTTATACCTTCCTTGGCCTGCAGTTACAAAAGCCAAAGGAGGTAAAAAGCCTAGATAAGTTGATTTTCATGTTTCTTCTATCCAAGAGGAATAAATGGGTGTTTTCAAATTGTAGAATATATGTAAAAATTATGGATGTGAATAAAAGTCCTGTCTGTGTGCAAGACCTAAGTCATGCTACCTTTTCTTACATGTCCAGGAGTAAAGAAAAGATGAGAAATGGTGCTTATGAGGACTTAGGAAAAGAAAAAAAGGATTAAAAATGAAAACTGGTTGGTTTTTGGTCGGTAAATATTTTGTAGACTGGCAATGACCAATTCTTAGACTTCTCTCTTAAGAAAAAAAGAATTATAGAGGGAACAGGATTGAAAATTGAAATAAAACCAAGAATCGCTTTTTCAAAGTCTGCGTTTGTCTGTTGAAATACGTTAATATTAAGTTGTCCTTTATTTTTTACTCATCGCCAATTCACTCTCTGAAACATTCCCTGCAGTGAATTTCCAGTCAGTGGTTCCATTTTGATCTTCACTTGTTTTCTGGGCAACCGACAAGGGCTGACTCTGAGGGAAGGGAGTGGAGAAAATTGTAAATCATCCCTGTAACTCCCCCTTTAGTCCTGGTATTGCGCCAATTTACAGGTTTGGGGAAATCAGCCAAATTTTGAAGGTGGTACTGGCCTTGAAGCCAAAATTCCAGTGCAAATGCATCTCTGTTGCTACAGCTGCTTTTAAAAATTGATGTGGCTTCAGAAAAACAGCCATAATTTCTTCCATTCCATCAAAAATTGAAAGTAGTGATAAAGACAAGGAAGTCTGAAATAGGTAATTTCAGCAGGGATTAAGCAGACAGGTAAATAAAACTCATGTGCATTTATAGGAGCATGTGTCTCAGAGAGATAATCTCACCTAGATCACCCTGTTTCTAGGTGCCATGCCAAGTGTGTGATCCTAGTTGATGACTCTCCAAGACTCTTGTAACTTTGCTATTAAATATTTTCATTTTGTAGCCCCTATTTCTCTTCTGCATCCTTCTATTAGGAAATGAGATGATCATTAGAATTGTATTATAGAAACTTTGTAAAACCTGGTGAGTTTTGTTGTTATTAGAAATTTCCAGAAATCACTGACTAACCAGTGCATTGCAAGCACGTGAAAGCACTGGGTGTGCTGTCAATCAATACAGATAAGATTCTCGGCAGCCTACATGTGTAAGAGATTTCCCCGGTAATGCAGTATTCCATTTCTCTACAGCTGGAATCAAGTATAAGGAAAGTGATGAATCATCTTCTAATAATAAGTTCCTCATTGTTACCAAAAGAGAGTATGTCGCACTATGTATTTTCAAGATGATTCAGTGAAAGAAAAAGTCCCATCTAAACCGGCTTAAAAGATTGCAGTTTACATTTTATCTCATCCAAGTCTCTTATCATTCATCTCTCAAATGACATTCATTTGCTTTTTTTTTTTTTGTAGTGATACAGGCTTTGAAGCTTCTTTGGAAAATTACAAGTAGGATATAAATGTGGTCTTGATGCCATGATATTCTTGTTACTGATATGTCAAGTTCTGCCCTGTGTTCCCTAACATCTATGTTTGGAGAGCAGTATGCTGAGTCCTCTGCTGTCCATCAAGCCAGAATTTCTTGGAAGGAGAATTAGGAAATAATGTAGACATAGGCCTTATTGGAGGAGGAAGCATGGCATATTACAGAAAATTTTTAATAATCATATTCCTATTAAAATTAAAGTTGAAAACATTATTCATAGAAATATTTCTTATATATATAAATATATTGCCTTGTGATCTTAAAACATGTTTTACTCATTTATTCAGGTATTCATTTAGTAGGTGTCTGCTGAGCGCCAGCTTTGTTTTAGAGTAGTTCACCTAGCACCTTGCATGTAGTACAGAACACATTAGACAGGCTGAGCAGAGGCTGTTTCTGCATACCATGTCCTCCCCAGAGCCTCACAGAGTGTTTGATGCAAACTGGGTCTTCAATAAAGAGAATCTCAAGTTAAACATATATGCCTTATAATTTTATTAAAGACATATATTTAGAAAGGTTTCCTTATTATAGCCAACATGATTTCCTCACCATCACTTGAATATTTCCAGTGAAAGGAACTCCACTATGACCGGAAGTAGACCATTCTATCCTTAAACAACTGTATCAACCAGAAGTCTCTAGAAAAATAGATACCCCCAAACCCCCAACACACACTCATTCATTCATTTATTTATTCAAGGAGTTATCATCTCCTATTGGGACTAAGACTGAAACTACAAAGCAAGTCAGCAGGATGGAAACTAAAGTAGGAGTTAAATGTTGCAATTATGAGGCAGAATTTCTTTCATTCCATAAAACTGAATTTTTGCACTACATGTCTTCCAGCAATTGGATGAGGCCCACCCATATTTTTAAGGCTAATCTCTTTTCCTTAAGGTCAACTGCTTTTATTTATTTATTTTTGATATCACTCAAATATTACCAAGTGACCTTTTCACCAAATTTTTTCCATTCATATTACCCATTTTTACTCTGTGATACTATTTAAGTGAAAAACAATGGACAAATTCACAAAGAATTATCTAAGTCATTGAGGCTGAACCCCTTAGACAATGTTAGTTCTCATACCTGAGTCAGTGGCTTCTGAAGGTCAATTGATTTTAGATATTGAGCACTTCTACCAAAGACCTTCACAGTGACCCCTACACTAAAGTCTAACTAAATATTTGGGTTCTACACCCAGGTTGAATTGACAGGTCAAGCTATCACATCAACTCTTCCTGCCCATGATTTTACGTTCTTTGGACTAATGAGCTTCTGCTCACTGACCTTAAGTTGAACACTATGGAATTACTAGAGCCCTCAAAATCCCTTTTCCTTATGATATCCCTCAGTATACTGGGAGACAAATAATATTTCTTGACCCATGCGGAGTCTCCCCTTCTACAGTCTAGTTCCTCAGTTACTGCCTCTAACCCACAGAGATCATGCTTTCTCGTCGCACTCCACTCACACATGACATAAGTGCAGGCTGGGAGGAACCCGACGCTTGAGACCTGGACCAGATCAGAGCCCAGCTGTGGTTCTGCGTTTAAATATGCTGCTGCTGCTAAGAGGGCCTGCGGTCACTGTGCTGCCGGGTGAGAGTGGTAAGGTGTTGACTCGGGGGAGGTTATTGAAAGTCTTTATTTTTAATATAAGCTATTGCTGAGTCAAGTCTCAGACTTACACCTAAGTGTAAGTGAGAGCATGTTTAGCCCAGACCCGGATGTTTATTTTCATCCACATAAATACTGTTTTGTCAGATTTCATCTATGCTGACCTGCTAGGAGCCTTCTCGAGTCAGCATGGACATCACCCCGCCTCACTTTCTGTTATCTGGAAATAAATTGGTTTGGGGACATTACAGGCCAGTGATGCTCTTACTGAATCATAGTATTTTCTACTTTGGTATTATTTAGCTCTTTAAAAGGAGGAGGAAAACCAATGAGACTTTTTATCATTTACAGCTAGGTAAGAAAATACAAAAGTCCTTAGCTCTTGGAATGGGGATATTAGCACTCTATCACATCACTTCCATGTTAATTAAATGTGTTCTCTTTAGACTTGCTATAGAAAGGGCAAAACCCTACAACTAAATACCCTTGTTTAATGTTTTATTTACCATTTCGTGTTTCTATTTCATGTCCTTGTGGTAGGACTCAAGGCATATTGCTATATAAAGTGGAGACCAGTGATCCACTTTTCTTGGTTCATATATCTCTTCTATAGTAAAGGTCATTTTCTAGAGACTCATTCTAAGAGAGGTGTGCACTAAAATGACTACTAATGTGAATTGGAACTCTGTTACCAGTCAGAACTGGCTATGAGAAAGGGCTTTCTTCATTGTGTCATACTGGTAGATATCAAACTTTATCAGGCCTCAGAATCACATGCAGGGCTTGTTAAATATGTTTCAGGGTCCCATCCCCAGAGGATCTGATTCTGGGCCCACAATAGGCTAGAGAATTTTATTTCTAATATGTCTCCTGATGATGTCAAGGCTCCCTGTCTGGGGACCACATTTGAAATGCCGTGAAGTTTGCAAAGTATTCTATTTCCATTTGAATAGATGGATGTTTTCAATTTTGAAAAATCAAATAGCTTTTTACGAGCTTCGTGCAATACATACTGAGTGTGAGGAGTATGGGCGAGAATGGTGAATAAGATAGATACACTCTCTATTCTCATGATGCTAGCATACTAGTGTGAGAAGTCTAAGTGAGCCCCCAAAATACTGTATGGGACAGAGAAGATGAGAGGCTTTTCTTTTAACTGAAGACTAGAATTGTTCATTCACAGTAGGGAAAGTTCTGTGAAAAGCGGAGCCCTCAACAAATGTGACACACTGGAGTTTGGTTTGAAGAAGGTACTGAGATGTTTGGCACAGTGGGGTGGTTTGGGTAGACAGACAGCTGTTAGTGCTGGGGTTAAATATGCTATCTTCCAACCGTGGCACCCAATGCTCTCCTGAGTGAAGCCAAGTAGATGTCACAGGAATTGAACCCATAAGCCTGAGCTTATTGGCACCATGCACCGTCCAGTCAAATGTAGAACCAAATTAAACTAGTATAGCTGTTCTTTCCCCAACATTTGGAAAAAATTATTTAAAATTTCTCTTTGACAGTGGCATTTATAAAACTTGTGCAATGGTTGTGTAGAAATAACTTCAATATTGAGAAAGGTTCATAAGTTTCCATTATTTGGGGTAGAACGATAACATCTTTTACTCAATGATGCATTTCCTGCTTTTATTAAAAATATTTTTTAAAGTTCTCTTGTTTTATGCCATTGGGCAATAACTTAAGAGGTAAAGCCAAAAACAAAAAAAAATGTGAATATTTATCTATCTGAAAAGGATGTGACTTTGTTTTGCATTAAGAACCCCATAAATTACAATTGAACCTAAAACCGAGCCAGCTTTCTAGACATTTGGTAACACATTTTGAGTTAGAGGTTTTAAAGGAAGATTCAGCCACACATGGTATGAGTAATGGTTATCTATTCCAATGCCTGGGATGTTTCTACCATTCAAATATTTTATATCTTGAATCTATTTTTCTAGCAGAGTTCCAAAAGAGGTAAAATCAAGAGCACAGTAACTATACATCTATACATTTAAATCTTTGAGTTCCAAACTTTAATTCATTTAGTCCATGATTTTCTAGGTCTCTCACTTATCAATTTATAAATACTCATTAAGTTCCTCCTATGTTCCTGTCTTCTCCACCCTCTCTGCCCTCTCCACCCTCCCACCATATGGGGGCTATATGATTGTTCTTATCTTCAGGGATCTCAGTGCTTTGTGGACATGCATGTCCAATAGTTAGAAATCAACTTGTAATAGAATGCATTCTAGCTGAATATTTGATGTTTAAAACTTTCTATCTTGAAATATTTTTAGACAATTGTAGAGTTGCAAAAATGTCATAGAGGGTTCTTGCATACCCTTTCCTGGCTTCTCCAGATGATAACTTTTGACATAAACATAAAATATGATTAAAGGCAGTAAAATGACATGCATACCATGTTTATTGTATGACATGGATACAACTAAGCTACAGATATGGGGATGATGGATTTTTTACTTAATGAGGACTCAAGACTCATTTGAAAAGAAAATTGGGGAGGGATGTAGAAGGAGAGCCTTTGAGAAAGAATAAAGTTCATCGTGAGAAAATTGTCTCGAAGTATATGCAATACTTTACATTTTATGTCATATATAAGACAACAACCTAATTAAGCAAACCCCTGTGATTCAGACAATTAGGCAACTAAGGTGCAGATAACATAAGGCCCAAGGACATGGGTTTGAGATCTGGGGCTGGGAGTTTAAAAAAAGAAAAGATAACATTCTAGAAGTTCAGGCAATATATGCTACAGAAATAAATGAGAAGAAATCATGGGAATTACTTAGGGAGGCCTTGAGGGAAGCTGTGAGACTAAAATATAGTAAGCTCAATGGGATGTTCATGGTGAGGAATGGCACAATTTATTTCTCATCTTTCCAAATGATGATATTGTCATCATAACAATTCACATGTTATTCATTTTGGAATTAGAAAGGGAAAAAACAACAGAGTGATAAAGAAAAGAAAAAGAGCCAAGTGGAGGGTTAGGAGAGAGAAGAATGTTCAGGATCTTGATGATTTGCTCACAGAAAAGGCCCATTAAGGTGTCCCCAGTCAGCTCACCCACCCTCCTTTCCCTTGAGTGGCAGAAGCGTGAGTCTGGAGTTGGACAGACCATTTATGAGCTGTATGCATGGTCAGCTTATTTAACTTCATGCACTTGAGTTTCTTTAATACAATGCAAGTAATAATAACCATCTTATATTGGGGGTCTGGGCACCAAAATCACATGGGATTATAATGATAATCGACCATCATAATAATGAACTAATGTGGATGGCATGTACCTGAAGCCAACCACTCTTTGAAGCCCAACACATATGAACTCAGGCAATCATCATAACCACTCCACCGGGTCGGCACTTTCCTTATTCCTTCTTTTCAGAGGAGATTGAAGTGAAGAGGAGAAAGTAAGTAACTTGTCCAGATCAGGAAAGCAATAGTAGATTATTTCAGCTAGATTCAAAACCAGACAGTTTGCCTCTGCAGTCTGTGCTTTTATCCACAATACTCTGAAGGTTTCTAACAGAATAATACAAAGTACTCAATGCTCTACACAGGTTTTCTACTCCACACCTCCACCTCTCTCCTTGTCCTCTCTTCCTTGTTACTTAGGGACATTCCTTTGATTTAATCAGTATCTATAAGAAGTATTTCTACTGCTTTTAGAGCCATTACTAGAGAAAAATCTGTAACCAGAACAGAGGGAACAGTGATTGAACTACTAAGAGATCTTACAGTCTTCGATACATTTTTATTCAACCCAATTTTTAAAATACTGTTTTTATTCTAAAAATTTCCTGTGATGTCATGCTAAAACCTCCTGTTTGGCTGTTTAAGGGCCTACAGGATGTGAGGGAGGTGTGCAGGAGGAAGGATGGACATTGTAAACCAAGATGAAAAAGAGTTTACAATTTAACATGTGAAAAACGTGAAATGTGTCCAATATTCTCAATGGAAAGTGAAGACACATTAATGAAGTGTCCTGGAAGAACCTCAAAAGCAAAACTCAAAAACTTTAAAAAAAATATGGAAGCCTTAGCATATCACCCTTACTGAAAATAGAGTCAAGTCCAAATTATAAAATGATGGTATGTATTAAAAATATTGGATGGCAAGGATTTTCTTCACTATCTGTCACAATAGGGGAGTTTTTTTCCTTCACTGAAATACAAGACGTTCTTGAGAACCAAATGGCTGGAAGAATCAGGCTCCTGCACAGGGCAAAATGCCAGAAGGCTGTAAATATTTTATGAGGGCAGATTGGGCAGGATTGGATTCTATCAGATAACTCAAGATTTTTATCTGTTATGAATAATTCATGATTAATTATTGCTGGAGATTTTTAGGTCAATATAAATGTGTGCGTATGTATATAAATATATGTATTCCTTTTTAAATTGTGGTGTCATTGGTTTACAGAACAGTAAGCTTAGCTGTGCAGTGGTTCACTCTTCATCAAATTACTAGCAAATTACTCCGTCCAAAACATTTCTAAAAGTCCTTTCCCACTGTCCATTGGACCCCACCACCCTTTTCTCTCATCGCCCATCTTTTTCCCTTCTAGTAACCTCAGTTCTATGGTCAGTGTCCAAGGGTTGGTTTTTGTTTGCTTTGTCTGTTTGTTTGCCATATATCCTTATAGCCCGCCAGTAGTGAGATCATGGTGTTTGTCTTTCTCCTTCTGACTTATCTCACTTAGCATAGACTGCTCTTAGCTCCACCCAGGTTGCTGCAAATGACAGGATTTCATCTTTTTTTCTATAGATGACTAGCATCCCATTACAAATAAAAGATCAAATCTTTATCCATTTTTCTGTAGATGGGTTCTTCGGTTGTTTTCACTTCCTGGCTATTGTAAATAATGCTTCAATGAACAAAGGGGTGCAGATATCTCTTCAAAATTAGCATTTTTGTGTTTTGGGGGGTAAGTGCCCAAAAATGGGATAATGAGATTACATGCGATTTTCATTCTCAATATTTTGAGAAATCTCCATACTGCTTTCCATAATGGCTGTACCAGTTTACATTCCTACCATCAGTGTATGGAGTTCCCTTTCCTCTATATTCTCACCAACACTTATTTCCAGTTTTTTGAATAACAGGCATTCTTAGAGGTGTGAGGGGATATCTCACTTGTTTTGGTTTCCATTTTCCTAATAACAAGAGAGGTGAGACATAACTCCATCTGCCAGATGGCCTTCTGGATTTCTTCTTGGAAAAGTGTCTAGTAAGATCTTCTCCCCATTTTTAAATTGGATTGTTTATTTTTCTGTTGTTGAGTTTTTGAGTTCTTTGTCTATTTTGGGTGTTAATCCCCTTGTCGGATAAATGATATGCAAATACCTTTCTCCATTCAGTAGGGAGGTCTTTTCTTTTTGGTGATAATTTCTTTCTTTGTGCAGAAGCTTTTTAGTTTTATGTAATCCCATTTGTTTATTTTGGATTTGTATTTCTCTTGCCATTGGAGTCAAGTTCTCAAAGACATCTACTAGGTCAATATTAAGTAGTGTTTTGTCTATACGTTCTTCTATGCATTTTGTGGTTTTTAGCCTTACATCTAAATCTTTAATCCAGTTTAAATTAACTTTTGTGTAGGGTGTTAATGATTCAGTTTCAACCTTTTGCACGTGGCTCTCCAGTTTTTCTAACATGATTTATTGAAGAGACTGTCCTTGTTCCATTGTATGCCCTTGGCTCCTTTGTCACAAGTTAATCGTCCATATATGTATAGGTTTATTTCTGGGTTCTCAATTCTATTCCATTGATCTGATTTTATTACTATTTCTTTGTAGTATAGATTGAAGTCAGTGTAGTAAGTTGTTCACTTATCACAGGTTTTTTTTTTTATTATTTGGGGTCTTTGCAGTTCCAAATACATTTCTATTTTTTTTTTTTTCTATTTCTGTGAAGAATGTCTTTGGGATTCTGATGGGGATTTGCATTTAATTGTATATTGCTTTAGATAATATGGTTATTTTAACAATGCTAATTCTTCCTAGTCAATAATATGGAATATCTTTCAATTTTTTTTGCTTCTTATTCTTTTAACAATGCTTTTTAGTTTTAAGAATACAGATCTTCCACTTCTTTGGTTAAGTTTATTACCAGATACTTCATTCTGTTTGATTCAATTTTAAATGGTATTGTTTTCCTGAGTTGTCTTTTTGCTAGTTTTGTTATTTGCATGTAGAAAGGCAACAGATGTGAATATTAATTTTGTAGCTTGATAATATAGTGCATCTGCTTGTTTCTTGAAGTTTTTAACTGGAATCTTTGGAGTTCTCTATATATTACCATGTCATCTGCAAATAGTGATAATTCCACTTCTTTCCAATTTGCGTAACTTTTATGTTCTTTCCTTGTCTAATTGCATTGGTCAGGACTTTCAACACTATATTAAATATTAGAGAAGAGAATGGACATCCTTGCCTTGTTCTTGATCTTAGAGGGAAGGTTTTCAGTTTTTCCCTGTTGAGTATGATGTTGTCTATGGGTTTTTCATATATAGCCTTTATTATATTGAGGTTTAGTGTGTCTACAACCATTTCTGGAGAGTTTTTAACATAAAAGTGTGTGGAATCTAATTAAATGTTTTTTCTTCATCTAAGGAGGTGATCATATGATTTTTGTTGTTCCTTCTGTTGATGTAGAATATTATATTTATATTCATATGATGAACCATCCTTGCATCCCTGGGATAAATCCCACTCGACCGTGTTGTATGATTTTTTGAGGTATTGTTGGATTTGGTTTGGTAGTATTTTTTGAGTATTTTTGCATACTGATTCATGAGAGATATTGACCTATAATTGTTTGGGGTGTGTGTCCTTGTCTGGATTTGGAATCAGCAATTTTGGCATCATAAAAAGTGTTTGGAAGTCTGACTTAATTTTTTGCAACAGTTTTAGAAGAATTGGTACTAACTCTTCTTTGAAAGTTTGGTAGCTTATTTTTTTTCTACCTTTCTGTAAGAATACAGTCTGTAATACATATTCCTATAATACATGTATGCTATATAACATGGGTTAATCAAGTATTTATGTTTTGGGAAAACTTCCAGTCAACAGCAGGCTATAAGGCAAGTTCTGGGAGAATTAAAAGTTAAGATCATCAGTGGAAAATGGTTTGGGAACCCTAACTTCTGCATGGTTCCATGGTTAACTATTGACATACAAGGCAAAAGGGACTTTGGAAGAGTGACTGACATGATGAAGTTGACATGGAGAGGCTATTCTGCATTAGCTAGGTGAGCCCCACCTAGTCACATGCTTCCCTATGAACTTTTCTAGCTGAGGCGCAAGGTTAAGATGTAACCAAGAAGGAATGGTCATAGAGATGTATTATTACTGTCTTTGAAGGTAGAGAAAGAGGTTCACTAGTGAAGAAACCGGGGTCAACTCTGGAGTAGGGGGAAGCAGGGAAATGTATTCTCCTCTAGGATCTCCAGAGGGGCTCAGTGACCTATATTGAACTTCTAGCCTACAAAAGTAGAAAATAACAAATCTGTGTTATTTTAGGGCACTGAATTTGTGATAATTTGGAATCTCATACATTTAAACTGAATGTAGCTCCCAGAAGCATTGATTTCAACAGTAACAGTCTGCTGAGAATCAGAATGTTCTACATAAAATAAGGTCTCTGAGTCTGTGCATATTTGCCTCCTTAGTCAAAAATTCTAAAAGAATAATTAGGACAAGGTGTCATTCTCTAGTGTGTTTACCTGCCGACTTTGTACAACTGATAATGTTAAACATCTCTATGCAATCTAAATTCAAAATACCCTATGAGAACTTAGATATGGTGTCCAAACCAGATTTAGAGGAGACCAAATGGTGGAGGTGACCAAGAGCCCAAAGAATCCTAGCCACCCATGATTCAGGGTCATGTTGGGTGATCATTTGAGTGAGGCATGGCCTGAGTGGACTTGAATCCTGCATCCCTCTTGGTAAAGGAAGATGGGGTGCATTGGAGAACTATAAATGCAGGAGAGGAGGTTATAGGCATTAGGTCAAACCACGTGGAGTTATTCATGGAAGCATCCTTGTCAAGAGAAGATAGGAAAATGGAGAGCAAACAAAGTTGAGCCAGAAGTGTAAACTAAAGAGAATCAGGGTCCCAGACCTGGAGTGGCCAGGCCATATGATGTCCCAGACAGAGCAATCTATGATCTTTAAACATCTTTGCTTCCAATGGGCCTTGCTGAACTGGTCATTGTCAGAGACCAAAAGAAGCAAAGTTGGTAACAAAGGGCAACAGACCTAGTTGGATCCAGTAAACAGGTTCCGCTGGTAACACAGGGCAGTGTTCTTCTTCCTCTGCATGGCCCACCACACGCACAAGCCTATGGAAGACAGGTGGGCAGAGGCCTCTGTTCTTCTCAGTCTGTACATACAGGGGTTGCGAGGGTACAGGGCTCACATTCCTAAGATGACTGGGCTTCCTCAAGGGACTAGCACTGCAGAGCTTGGTTATTTTATGATCAGAACCTTTCTGCCTGTCCTAGTCTTTCTTCCTCATCTCTCATCTTCACCTAGGGCTGTTTTGTTTCAGTGGCAGCAATTAAGTAGCATTACACAGTGTAAAATATAAACCGTGCTATCAATACTTAAGAATAGTCCTGTCTCTCCAGCATAATTATGTATAAAAATACCTGTCTCTGAATGAGTTACTGACAGCAATTGAGCAATCACCATTTCTAAAGGCCTTTAAAAACAATTTCTCATGCTGGAGGTGGCATGGATTTTGTTTCAGTGTAGCTCAATGCTCTCCAATAATCAAAAGTTTTTCCTCCATTGGTGTTTATTTATGTTAGCATATTTTTGGTGTGAGACCCACAGACTTGGGAGCAGAAGAGCTGAGTGACCTTTCCAACAGGGCTTCAAACTTGAACACATGGGGCTAATATGAGGCCTAAGGTTGGGGTTGCATCTGTTTGAGAAATGGGGAAAAAAAATGATTAGGACAAGGTGTCATTCTCTAGCATATTTATGCCAATCTTGTGACAACTGACAATGTTAAATATCTCTGAAGGAAGTGGGCTCATCTCTTCAGTCAGAAAAGTTGTGCCTGGGTAGAACACAGTGTTCTTTTTCCTGTGAATCCACACCAGTTTGCTGGGATGGGCTGTGTGCTCATTCCATCTCTACCTCAGGAGCCTTTCACATTTGACTTAAGAGGAATCCTGCTCAACACATTGTTTACCTGAGAGGGCTCATCATGTCAATTTGTGGAGGAACAGTCATCCTTTCCTGATCTCAAATGTCTGAAAGAGGGAGGGCACGCATTTGGGGTGGAGGGCCATATCCCTGCCACGTTTTTGTCCATTTGACTTATAAGTATTTTGAGATACACAAAACCCCCAAACATCCCACTGACTCAACTTATGCTGCTCACCCCTCCAATTCAAAGCCTGACTTGGGTATAGGAGACAGTCTGGGAACTGGGACTGTGGAGCTCCAGGAGGCAGCTGATGCTGGCGTCTGCTGAGCTGTGGGCCACCCTCTCAGTCTCTGCATGCCTCAGCCTGCTGCCGGGCTCCCAGCTTTGCTTCCTCCCACCTTCCTGAGCGGATATCTTTTGACCTCAGTTCAGTTTGAGACAATAAATGCTGATGAATTGGGGTAATTAACTAAACCAACAGGTTTGGAAAGGAGAAAAGAAGA
>RJWH01008008.1:0-34378 GCA_004363575.1 Solenodon paradoxus | reverse complement strand
TGAAGGTATATGAAATAGCTGCCACATGCTAAGTAATTTTTCATCGTGACATTTCATCATTTTTAATTACTAAGAATCAGAATATTACATATTTGGAATATTTTTTTTTAACCTTTTGTAAAGTTCTGTCACAGGTTCATCTACTTAAATTAAGAAATAAGGAAAATTGGTAGTTTTGAAGTTAAAAAAAAGTTTTAGATTAAGATATAAATGTGTTTCTTTCACAGATATTAAAGAAGTTTTGGATTCTGATGATAAATCCTTTAAGGAAGAGCCAATGGAAATAGATGATGATGTGAAAACAGAGTCACTGATTTGTCAGGAGAGGTCACAAGTAGATGTGGTCAATGTCAGTGAGGGTTTTCATCTAAGGACTAGTTATAAAAAGAAAATCAAATCATCTAAACTAGACGGGCTTCTGGAAAGAAGAATTAAACAGTTTACACTGGAAGAAAAACAGCGCCTTGAAAAACTGAAGTTGGAGGGCGGAGCTAAGGGTTTGGGGAAGCCATCTGCAGGCTCTCTGAACAGCCTGTCTGAGTCATCGGTGACAGCAGAGGCCAAAGAAGGCTGTCAGAATGGCGCGCTTGGACGAGAAGTGGGCCCTCACGCGCGCAGCGAGGAGCCGGGAGACTCGACTCAGGGGTGTTCGCCAGGGGACTCCTCGCTTCTTGGAGTTAGTGATGCTGATCGTGCAGCAAACAAACTTTACCCAAAAGATCAAACATTAGCTGATGTGTCTATTCAGAGCTCAGAGACAAACTGTCAGAAACAAAATTCTGTTGGCAATGACATAGATGAGAGTCTCTCTGAGCCTGCCAGTGAGGGCCAGGAACCTAGTAAACTTCAGACCCCGAGAAGTGATTCTCTCCTTGATGACTGTAAACTAGCAAGGACAGATGACATTGGTACTTTGATCTATAAGAACAAAAAAACACTTCTACAGGGGGATAATGACACCATTGTTTCTCCTTCCCAGAGCCCTTTACTTCCATCAGTACCTAAAAGTACTGATGAAAGAGAGAACCCATCTTTGTCAAAAGCAATGGATTTTGAAGGAAAACTGGGATGTGACTCTGAATATAACAGTACTTTGGAAAATAGTTCTGATACTATGTCTATTCAAGACAGCAGTGAAGAAGATATGATTGTTCAGAATAGCAGTGAGAGTATTTCTGAGCAGTTCAGAACTCAAGAACATGGTATTGAAGGCTTGGAACCATTGAAACATGAGTTTGTTTTGGAGAAGGCCACTGGAAACTGTGACGACAAGCAACAGGGTAAGGTAACTGAAGCAAATGGTAAAAAATCAAGTCAAGAACAGAAACTAGAGGAGAGACTAGTTAAGTGTATTGATCAAACAAATCTGAAAAATATCACTGACAAAAAGAATAATGAAAATCAAGAATCTGAAAGGAAAGGACAGAAAGCAAGTTCCTTTCAAATAAATGGGAAGGATAATAAGCATAAAGTGTATTTGAAAGGGGAATGCTTGAAAGAAATCCCTGAGAGTAAGGCAGTAAGTGGCGATGTTGAATCAAGGGCTAATAATATAAGTAAAATAATTCCTGAAAATGATATTAACTCTTTGACTGTTAAAGAATCTGCTGTAAAACCATTCATGAATGGTGATATCATCATGGAAGATTTTAATGAAAAAAATAACTTGGAAACAAAATCATGTTTACTGAGATCTTCCGATGCTGAAGGCGACTACCGAGCTAGCCTGGAGATGCTGTCCCCGTCCCAAGAGCCTGAGAGCACTCAAGCTACTGTACCGCCCCGGTCTTCTCCAGAAAGAAGTTCAGTGAATCAGGTAGAAGATATGGAAACTGAAACCTCAGAAGCTAAGAAAGTTACTCTGTCACCTGTTACTTCTGGAGAGGAGTCCAATCTCAGTAATGATTTTACTGATGAAAATGGTCTGCTCACCAACAAAGATGAAAATGTCAATGGAGTGTCTAAAAGGAAAACTGTCATCACTGAAGTCACCACCATGACATCCACGGTGGCCACAGAGTCAAAAACTGTCATCAAGGTAGCAAAGGGCGATAGGCAAACTGTGGTCTCTTCCACAGAAAACTGTGCCAAATCCACTGTCACCACCACCACCACAACGGTGACAAAGCTCTCCACACCCTCCACAGGCAGCAGTGTGGACATCATCTCTGTGAAGGAGCAGAGCAAAACTGTGGTCACCACGACAGTGACAGACTCGCTAACCATTTCAGGAGGCACGCTGGTAACATCTATGACGGTGAGCAAAGAATATTCCACAAGAGACAAAGTGAAACTTATGAAATTTTCAAGACCCAAGAAAACTCGTTCAGGTACAGCGCTGCCATCCTATAGAAAGTTTATCACAAAGAGCAGCAAGAAAAGCATATTTGTTTTGCCTAATGATGACTTAAAAAAATTGGCCAGAAAAGGAGGAATCAGAGAAGTTCCTTATTTTAATTACAATGCAAAACCTGCCTTGGATATATGGCCATATCCTTCTCCTAGACCAACCTTTGGTATCACTTGGAGGTATGTACTTTTTAGAAGTATTTGGGAAAGAGAGAACGTTTTCAAAGAATTTTCTAATAAGAATATCTCATTTAAAAAAAAAAATGAGGCAATAGAGATAAGATAGGGAAGCCTGTGTTCCATGGTCAAAGTTAGTAATGAAAATTAAGATACAGAAAGTTTTGAACTTGCGCAGCTGGTAGGTACAAAAATTTACTTAGGAAAAAATATTTGAAAGCTAAAAATGTTAAGAGAACCAAATGAAATTCAATTTTACTACTTTTCGTAAGACAAAAGAAACATGCCCAGTATGGTTGTTTTGTGGTCCAACTTTTCAAGCTATCGCCATATTGCTCTGAGAGTGAGATAATCACAAAATTGGATAGCCATCAACTTTCTGGAATGTTCATATTTCATTTATTAGGTAATTTATAAAAGCATAGGACATTGGAAACATGCCTATGAATCGCACATGGTTTTTTACTGTGTTGAAATAGCCCTAATATAATTTATCTGCATGATAAAAATTGTTTTTGAGTTCTCTGTTATTCATGTGAGAAAAGGTAGTCTCTGAGATTCCTTAGGATTTTTTTTTAAGTTCAGAAGTAGACTTAATTCAACATTTTCTGGGCATTAAGCTTTGGGGATCAGCCATAATAAGTACATCATGTTGACAATCATAAGATGATGTAGTTTCATACTGGGAAAGGATCTTAGAAATTCCTGTCTTTGATAAATATATCCTAATTTGCTTCTGGCCACAGAGGGGACAGTTCGGAAAAGTGCCCAGTTTTCATAAATCCCAGCCCAGTATTTTATCTGCTGTATCACATTTCACATATTTGTCCTTGCTTTGTCCTCTTTCATGTCCTTATCTTTTTATCTTTTCACCCTTGCAATTGAAGAAGATAGAACATAGATGCTGAAAATATAAACGTTTTGTGGGTCATGCTCACAAATCAGGAACAGTCTTGGTTTTAGTTGTTAATTCCAGCAAGCAGACTCCATTACACTTTAGGCTTCATTCCATGTGTCTTGAATGTTTTCCAGTTTAAGTTAAGAATCGTACTTTTTCGGGCTTTTAAAAATATTATAATTCAAATTAGAAAAGACCCCCAAAAAGAATGTCAGTGAGTACTCTCTATAAGGGAATGAATTTATAAATATCATCGGACATAGTTGGTTTGACCAAGTTTTTTTGTAACTCATCTTTTGATTTGAATTAGAATATCATCACTCCATTACACATTCAATAGAGACAGCTGAAAAGTACAATTTCTCTGCAGGGCCTGCAATGAAGGATTTGCAGAATCCTGCAGGGAATCAAGGAACTCTTCATTGCAGTTCATGGATTTGTAGGATTACTCTGCACTTTTCTGCTTTCTTCATTGAGAGCGGTCCCCAAATGTATCCTTGACTGTCCTGCAGGTAACTTCTTTCCCACTGGAAAAGTTACTGTGTACAAATAATTTCATTAAAATGACCCTGGTAGTTATGGAAGCTGGCCTTCCAGCTATTTGCTACTCTGAACCTGAAGATAGGCTCACTGGGAAGTGCTTTTCTCTGATCCAGTTCTGATCATGAGTTGCTCAGAGCCCTTTTCTGCACAACTGGGTTTCAAGAGCCTTGTGGTATTACTGTGTTTCAGTATGCACCCCTGGGCACAGTTTGTATCTGTTTGGCTAATTTCTCAATATTTTATTGAAAGGAAATACCTTCCTGTACGTGGTAAACTGGTATTCCTTCAAATATATCCTAATGTCTTCAGTTTGCAAAAAACTAGAAAAGTGTTATCCCTTCTATGTAACAGGCATGGGTAAATAAGTATATTATTCTTGACTTCTGATGCATTTTTTAAAAATGGATTGCTATGAAAATCAAGCATGTGAAATGCATTTCTGTACTGAAACTTGAATAAGATATGTCTGATGCTTATAGTTGGAACAAAGAATGCCAAAGGCGAATGTATTTATTTTTATTAGTTTAATGTTACAGCTGAGCAGTATTGAGAAAGTGAACCTTTGTCTCATCGATTCTTTAAGGTCTCCTTTCCCTCCACACTGTCCATTCCCTGACATCTTTCTCCCCTGATTCTGTGTCTTGTTATCACTTTCAACCCATAGTTGTCTCCACAGTGTTACCAGAAGGATCCTCTTTATTCACAGGAAAAATCTTCGTTTATTCTGACTGATCTAAGCAAACATTTAAACAGGCTGTGTTAGCAACTGAAGGACAGGAAGGGGGAAATGTTAATCACCTGTACATCACGTCTATGAGAAGTGCTTCTTTTTCCAACCCATCCAGTACTGGACACACATCAGACAGTCTGTAATGCTCTTCTTTAGTCTCGCCGTGGTGTGCAGCATGTTCTGGCTTCTGCCTTCATCTCTCCTGCCAGCCTCATCCTTTGCTGCACCTCCACACCCACTCCCCCTTCATCACACACAGAGAAGAAGTGTGTGCTCTTGCATACTTTCCTCCCAAGCATATGCACCCCTTGCTTCCATCAGCCACCCCCACGTCCTTGTCCTTTGAGACTCCAGCACAGCTCCCATCCATCCCTGACCTCCCGCCTGTGCTTTCCTGTTACAGCTCCCGAAGCTGCTTTCCCGTGTCCTAGGCTTCTCTCAGTCTGTCTGACACACAGACGGCACTCAGATTTTTTTTTGATTGAATGATGGAATTACAGACAGGCTGAGAGATAACACGGGGTGTTTCCCATCTTCCAGTGCTTTTGCTGTAGAACAGGAGTGCTTTCAAACTGTTGTTTGACCATGGAGAGAAGGAGCGCAGGAAGAAGAGAAACATGAGAATGAATTTCCCTTTCCCCATGTTTCTTTGCTTTCTCCCGTGAGCCCCACTTCCCAGGGCATTTCTGTAGGGAGGAGTCTGAAAGTGATAGACACTTCCCCTGTCGTTTTCCTTCTAATTTAGGAATTGTCCAGTCCAGTTCAGAAGATTTGCAGAATGCTAGCACAATAGAGAAAATAATTGCATCGACAGGTAGAGACAGAAAGTTAAGATGCAGCAGCTTTTGGCTCGAGTGCTCCCCTTCTCACGTCTTCATTTTTGCCACTTAACATAAAGCATAGAAAGCATGGCCTTTCAAATGTGAATTGTTTAAATTTACCTTCTACCTCTGATAAGAGAAAATTATTTTATATGTTTTCTCCACACCGCAGTTGACTGGTTTATTCATATTAAGTATGTGGAAATGACAACAAATTACTTAATTATACAAATGCCAAATAATTGGTAGCAGAGGGCTGCTTTTAAATGTTTTATGGTTAATTCCATTTTAGGGCATGATATTGATTGCAGTAGCAATCTCCTTTTGAAATGTGTTCTTAATATTTAAAAGAATATCCAAAATGTTCAGTAACTTCACCTGCCGTGCTTAGAAAAACCTGAACACATATTCTTGTCTTCTGATTAGTAACAAATACAGAATTAATCTTTTTTCATTTTTCGCTATATTCTAGGATTCCAAAACTACACTAGTGTTAAAGTTTTAGAATTATTGTAGCTTTCATCATTTGGTAGTTTATGTTTTGCAGAAACACCATTTAGATACAAAATTTTCTGTTCATTTGGAAATGTCTTATTAGACTTACAAGGTCTTTTTGCATTTCTTTTGCTTTTTGAAAAAATGTAAACATCTTCATTTTCAGTTTTTTGTTTAGTAGAAATCAATTTTGTTCTTCCTCAGAACTCTTTCATCGCACATAGTAACACAATGACTTCTCTGTATCTGGTCTCCATAATTTTTCTAACACATATTTTGGAATTAGGCTAAATTTATAAAATCATCATAAGTAGTTACCTTATCAGTCTTAGGATGAGACATGCTCACTTTACTGATGTCTCTGGCATTTGGAGTGACAACAAACAGTTGATCGATGCATGTCATGCCTAGGAATAAAAAGATTTCTTCACTTAGAGGACTTAGAGTTGCCAAAGTGCTTAAAAACTGTTTTATAGATATTGAAGCCCTAATGAGGACAAGAAGCAGTCCTTCAGTTTCATAGAACATAGGAGTGTGTGCGCGCACGCGCCTCCATATATGATTTTCCTTGGGTTCTTTCCCTTTCAGGTACAGACTTCAGACGGTGAAGTCCTTGGCCGGAGTGAGCCTCATGTTGCGGTTGCTGTGGGCGAGTCTGAGATGGGACGACATGGCAGCCAAGGCTCCTCCAGGAGGGGGCACCACGCGGACTGGTGAGCGGGGCGGTCTTCTTACCTGGTTTCAGTTTAAAAGAGAAATCTTAACGGTTTCATTAATTTTAATCACATGTAATTTATTAAAATATGTGTTGTGTTTTAAAAAGGCAGTTTTGCTAAAACTCAGCAACATGTGTTATAAAATTCTGGGTATCGGCAGGGAGGGTTTGAATTAGAAGGTGAGTCCCTTTACATGTGAACCAGTCCGATTTTTTTTTTTTTAAAGGTATTTGTTGTTGAAGCGTGTAATTCATGTGAACTGGGGCATCTGGAGCCCTTCCCTGTTCTTCTCCCCCCAGGTTTATGTTACTTGACTGAGTTTTGCCATCAGGAACTAAATGCCCCCAAACAGTCTTGCTCATTTTAAAATTTTTCAGTGAGGAAAAAACTCAGTATTTCAGTCTAGCAGTGATCCTGTAACTGTTAATTAATCAGATGTTTCCAAAAGTTTATTCTATGTGTATCTCTTTTTTTAACGCACCAGGTCTTATACCTTTTTAGTGTCTGAATATATTAGGTGGTTACTAATACTATGTGAATTGAATCTCCATAGAAACATCTGAAACTGAAATCACAACAACAGAAATAATTAAGAGGCGAGATGTTGGTCCTTATGGTATTCGATCTGAATATTGTATCAGGAAAATCATTTGCCCCATTGGAGTTCCAGAAGCACCAAAAGGTGAGGAGTAAAAAGAATTCTGTTCTTTTGTTATCGATCTATTAGCCACATCTTTTAATTTGAAATTTGATTGTAATTATTTCCTTAATTCTTCATTTAACTTTTAGAAAGCAGTTTCTTTACCAACATTCCGTTTAAGAATGATATTTAAGTAGACATGCCCTGGTGACTCAGGCAGTGAGTGAGCTGGCAGATGGGACAAGGGTCATGTAAAGCCCAGGAGCCCGGGTTCACAACCAAGGGCTGGTGCAACCACCATAGATCAACAAATAAAAGTGTTTTCCTTTTTCCCTTCCCTCCTCCCTCGCTCCTTCCTTCCTTGAAAAAAAAGGTATTTAAATAATAAACATAGCGAGATTCCATTAAACACGTGCTGATGCCCACAGGCATTGCGGCAGCACAGGGAGGGCGCAGAAGGCCGTAACAACCCCTGGCGACTAAGATGCAAGAGTGACTGACACTGGCCGTCCGTCGAGGAGGGCAGCCGCTGTGTCTGTCCGCTGTTGTGCTCTCAACACCTCTTCTAGAAGAGTGTGACACCTAGGTGGTCAGTGGAGGTTTGCCGACTGCAGGATTGCAGCTACTGTTAGCTTCAGTGCTCAGGTGGAAGTCTTCTCAGAGACATAAAGGCTGTCTCAGGAAACATTTACCGAACACATCCTGGGCACTGGTAGAAAATCCACAGAATCTACCAGTACTTAACCTGGCAGAATTAGAAAACTTGACCAGAACAATCACAGGCAAAGAAATTGAAGTAATCAAGGGCCTCCCCCAAAATAAAAACCCCGGACCAGGTGGCTTCTGATGAGTTCTACCAAACCTTCAGAGAAGAATTAACACCTATTCTTCTCAAACTTTCCAGAATATGGAAAAAACAGGGAACTCTCCCAAACCCTTTTTATGCGGCTGACATCACACTGATACCAAAAGCTGATGATAGAGACACATTAAGAAAGAAAATTACAGACCAATATCTCTAATGAACATAGATGCAAAAATTCTTATCAAAATATTAGCAACAATCCAACAATACATCAAAAAGATCATCAATCAGGACCAAGTGGGATTCATCCCAGGGTTGCAAGCGTGGTTCAACACACATAAATCTGCTAATATAATACACCATTCAACGATATCAAAGAGAAACAGCATGTCATCATATCAATAAATGCAGAGAAAACTTTTAACAAGATCTAACAACCATTTATGATAAAAGTCCTGCATAAAATGGAAATAGAAGGTACATACCTCAGCACAATAAAGGCCATATACAGTAAACCCACAGCCAACATCATAGTCAATGGTGAAAATTTGAAAGTATTTCCTCTATGATCAGCACCAAGACAAGGCTGTCCACTCTCAACACTGCGATTTAACATCGTGCTGGAGGTCTTAGAGCAATTAGGCAAGAAGAAGAAAGAAAAGGAATCCAAATCGGAAAAGAAGAAGTAAAACTATCGTTAGTTGCAAATGACATGATTATATATATTGAAAATCCTAAAAACTGTCAAAAAAATAGCAACTCATCAACCAATCAATGCACAGAAATCCATTGCATTTTCATAGGCAAACAACATGCTAGAAAAATTACAATCAAGAAAATCACACTGTTGAATATAGAAGTATAAAGAATAAAATATCTTGGAATGTATTTAACAGAGGAAGGTGATACTTGTCATATTAGATGATGAAATATCAGCATAACAGAAACAGAGTTGTGTTGGCAGGATCGTTAGGCAGACACAGGTGGAAGAAGGAAGGCCTTCCTGACCAGTGTTCAGTCTCAGCCCGCAGTGTTCCATGCTATCTCCTTCACGCACTTTTCTTTGGCTCGTGTCACTGTACAACCCATATTCTATGGCTGTTTTAGTTTTTCCTGCTGTATCCCTATTCCTCAATGTATGGGATGATTCAACACCCTTCCTACTTTTTATTTTTTGAATCTTATATTTAGGATATATTTTTTAATCCTTAGTAGTTTTTTATCTCTCCTTTACATCAGTAACTCTCAAGTCCCCCTCTTAGCGCTGTGATGTGAAAATACAGGTGCCCGGAGTTGCACATGGCAGGTATACCCAACCCAGCTGTGGGGTGGCACCTTAGGTTTCATGAAGGATGCTGTGTTCATGTTGGGGGTCTAAAGGATGAGTACACATGAGTCAGATGACGGGGGAGACTAAGCATGGTGCTCTAGGCAGAGGAAACAAGCTGTATAAAGGCTCATAGGTCTTTTATAAATAAAACACAGTCCATGAGCCTTGACCCATCATCAGCTTTCTTTGTAAAATCAGATTGGAACACAGCCACACTTTTAATACCATGATACCATGGTACCTTTCATGATACCAAGTCAGAGCTGAGTAGTTGTAACAGAGACCATCTGGCCCACATAGTCTAAAGTATTTACCATCTGGCCATGTAAGAAAATATTTGCCACCCTTGCTTTTCATGATATGAGAGAAAATGGCAGCACGCTAATTTTAGGAGCTATATTGCTCAAAATACTTTGATTTCTTTTCCAAAGAAACACCTACACCTCAGAGGAAAGGTCTTCGATCAAGTGCATTGCGGCCAAAGAGACCAGAAACGCCCAAGCAAACTGGCCCTGTTATTATTGAAACCTGGGTAGCAGAGGAAGAATTGGAATTATGGGAGATCAGGGCATTTGCTGAGAGGTAAGGAAATGGTTCATGTGTGATCAGATAAATGAAGATTCTGTCTCTTCATAATTAAAGAATTACCCCTTTAATAAATTATTCAGTATGTCCTAGTTATTTTTACTCTACCTTTTGATTTAAGTGCTAGCTATATGTAGATTATTTCAGGTCCTGTTGCTAACTTAATGGGCTCTGATCCATCTGTCAGTTTCTAATGACACGTTCCTCCTTTTTCCCCTGCAGAGTGGAGAAAGAGAAGGCGCAAGCAGTTGAGCAGCAGGCTAAGGTTAGTGAACAGAAGAAGGCTGAGGACCTCACGGCCAAAATGGAGGCTCACCTCAAACAGCAGCGGTTGGCTGCCCAGCAGGTGGGGGAGGTGGTACCAGTGATATGTTAGCAAAATCATGCACACCGAAAGCAGTATGATTATGTGTTTGTGGGGGTTTTTTTCAGCAGTTTTATTAATTTGTTCACAGATTACATAATTTGTCCACTTAAGGTTTAGACTATATTACACGTGGTTTTATTTTAATGTTTCTCACATACATCTTAATTTTATGACTTGAAAACAGCTCTGTGGATATCCCAAACTGTGGTTTTTGCAAAAAAGTATACAGATTTGGGGACACGGTTTAAAATGAGATTTCACTTACGAATTATCTTTATAATTCACTATATAATATCTTTTTTTTTTTTTTTTTTTTGAAGGAAAGGTATAGGCAGGAATGAAGATGAGTAGGCACACAGGCAGACAGGAATAAAGAGGAGGCAGCAGCACTTTATATTTTATTTAGTTGTTTATCCTGGTTGTTCCTCTGGCCCCAGGTGTTCAGACCAGGGGATCCTGGCATATGTTTGGACTGCACCTGGCGTGCTGAACCTCTAAGGCCACCGGGGCTACCATCAGTGGGTAATATTCTAAAGATGATTTTTTCTTGCTGAATTCCATTCTATGAAATCTCTGCAGTACAATAAAAAGCAAATTGTACTAAAAATACTGCTTGAATTTGTTGTAATTGATGATCATAAAGCTGCTGATAGTATCATAGAATTTTTCACACTGTAAATAATATACCCTATTGGCCTGAATATTAGGGACCCACATAAAAGTGGATTACCCTTTTTTCTATTGAGAGAATACTGTGAAAAAATTTTAGCCCTCCTCTGTAGCTAAAGCCACTAAGGCATAGGCTATGAAAGCTGTGGACCTGGATTCAAGACTGAGGGCCAGAAGGAAAAAACTCTTTAGCCAACATGCATATATAAACTCTCAGGATAATAGATGAAATAGATATGTCTATTTACAATATCATTGACTTTGTTACACATAATTATTTTTAAATTGCATAGTATATAAACCAGGGTTTTCATTTCAAACTACTTGTTGCCTCTCACTTTTTTCAAAATCATATTATCTCTTCCATCAGTTTGTTGCAAGGCATTATCTCTTCTTATATCAAAGTTTGAGATAATGGCACTTTGGATTCTATCTGTCATGTCTATCTATTCACAAAAAAATTTGTTTTGTTCACTTTATGGGTATGTTTTGCCATCTCTACAGTATAACTGCTCTAATGTTTTACTTTAACAATTTTCTTTATAAGTTGCTTTATTTTCTTGGCCTCCAGTTTTCTCATCTCTAAAATTGGGATAATAATATTGCCAACCATATGTGGCGGGGAGAGAGGGGGATAAAGTGTTTAGAACAGCACTTGATTCATAATAAGTATGCTAAAAGTTAGCTAACATTAGACAAAAATTCTTTACAATGCTTATTGACAAAGATAGTCAACATTTCCGATTTTCAAGTCATACCCTCAAGAAATAACTCTTAAATACATATTGTTCCTGTGCCTCCTTTTTTTGCTGCTTCAATCAGGTGACATTTCTAAGTATCCAAAACTGAACTCCTTTTCTTCTAACAAATAAGAAAGTATGTGAAATACCTCATATTCAAGCATGTGTACAAAAGTCACCCTAAATAGATGACTTTGCTGCCATTGGTGCATGGTCTCCATTGGCAGGAGCAGCTCAGCACTGGAGCTGGCCCTCGTGCATGTCTCCGCTTCCCCCCCCCACCCAAGCTCGTGGCCTGGGCTAGCTGGCAAGCTGCACCACTTCTCTGGTCTTGGTTTCATCATGTTCAGAATCACAAAACCAGCAATTTTATCAGGTTTGTCTGAGCATTAGATATTGAAAGTGAGGCACCTGCCACCCAGGTTTGCAGTCAGTGTCTCCTGCTGTTCTTACATGTGTAAGCCTACTGTCCCATTGGTAAAGTGTCAGCTAAGATTCAAGATGCATATGTACTTTAATAACCTCAGAGTCTGAAAGATCAGATTTTACCTCACTGTATTCAAATAGTCTAGTCTTTTTTTCCATAAAGTTGTTTTAACTGAGTAACATCAAAATTCTAGAAAAATTACTTTATACTTTTTTGCTAACTTGTTTGCAGCTTGAATAGTGATTTGCAAATATAGGCATGTTCTGTTCAGTTGAATAAATGAGCCTTATGGTAAACCAGAAACTTTTACAGCTCCCATCATTTCTATCTGCTCTAAACCCCACTGCTGAGCAGCATGGTATTCTTGCCTCCAGTAAGATTACCCATGTCTCATATTTTCAGTCTGAAAGCTTGGATATTTGTCCTGGCTGAAAAATTTGATCATTTAATTTTCCTGTGGAAAACTTACTACTCTCACTAAAACTACAAATAAGGTAGAGTCATAAAAATATTCCCTTCATCAAGAAATTAAATTCAAGGGTAAATTTATATGGACATATTTGCAAGTGTAAAATATTTAAAAAATTTGGTGACATTTTTTTAGATTGGGAGAAATGATGACTATATTTCTTGCAGAGTGATAGTTTTATTTTGAACTATTTTTGTTCATGTTTTTCTCTCCCTGACTTTTCCAGAAACGATTGGAACAACAGAAGCCTGCAGTGATCGCAGCGTCCACTGCTTCCCCAACAAACAGTACAACTAACACCATCTCGCCAACACAGAAGGTTGTGGTGGCCCCCATCAGTGGCTCAGTTACAACTGGAACGAAAATGGTGCTGGCTACTAAAGTCGGGTCTCCGGCTGCAGTGACATTCCAGCAGAACAAGAGCTTCCATCAGACTTTCGCTACATGGGTTAAACAAGGCCAGTCCAATCCAGGTACACGAATGTGATTAAATAGAAGGTCGCTTTCATTCAGGGAAGAGAAAAATTCAGCCCTTTACCGACTGAAATGAAACATCTCTTTAGAAAAGTTGTTTTTCCTCTGCACCTGATTAAGCAAACAAGCTGTTACAGTTGGTTTCTTACAGATATTACTCATAAGATTACATTAACAAATTCCTCTTACATTATTGCACTTTCAACATTTACATAATTCACTTACTTTGTGTGGAGAGGAATGTTTTTCTTAAAGATTGAAAATGAGCCACAGTTCATGCATTGGTGCCCTTCCTAGAAGTCACTGCGTTGCTGGTTATTTTAAACCTGAAGCTTATTAAATGTCTTATACCCCATTAGCCACCAGCACCGCTGCCACATCTGCTCCAACCATTGCCAGCACAGGTCAGACGTTCCACATTGCAGGCAGTCCAGTCACTATGGCAGGAAAAGTAATTACCAAACTGCCACTTCCTGCAAACAGCAAGATTGTCGCTGTAAATGTGCCAGCAACACAAGGAGGTAAGGGAAATGTGAAGAGTTTTAAGTCACATTTGCCAGATCATACTGTTGCCATTATTTTTCATTTTCTTTTCACTGATTTCAGTCCTCGGATCTTACATTCTATGTAGCCCACTCTCAATCCCTGCCACACATAGTGTCTCCTCAGAAACCGAGCAGCAACTCATGCTTTGATATTTATGGAAGTGCTGTTGATTACGTCTCCATTTTTCTTTAAGGCGTTGTTCAGGTACAGCAGAAAGTCCTGGGTATCATTCCATCGAGTACAGGTACCAGTCAGCAGACCTTTACTTCATTCCAGCCCAGGACTGCAACGGTCACCATCAGGCCCAACACCTCGGGCTCTGCAGGAGCCACGAGCACTTCACAAGTAAGGATTCGCCACAGGCTGACCCTGTTTTGAACTGCTGAGCATGTCAGGTTGAAACTTTTAGTGTGGCCTCTTTAGAATTAATCCAACTTTTAATTTTCTTTTGCTTTTCACTTAATCTGGGACAAAGTACTGATTTTTTAAAAAACCTTTTTGTTAGATTTCTAAGTAACAGTGAAATATAAAGTAAGTTCTTGATATTTTGTTTTTAGCACGTTAGCAGAGCTTATGGATTGTAAGAATTGCTTTCTAGGATTTTATAAAGCATTTTTTAAAATATAAAACAGTAGATAGCAATGGACCAGAAAAAATACTATACAGCTAACAAATAGAATGGA
The DNA here is from genome assembly GCA_004363575.1 of Solenodon paradoxus. Classification (NCBI taxonomy): domain Eukaryota; kingdom Metazoa; phylum Chordata; class Mammalia; order Eulipotyphla; family Solenodontidae; genus Solenodon; species Solenodon paradoxus. The sequence goes on along the minus strand of RJWH01008008.1, from coordinate 19,914 downwards.
AACTACAATCTAACTACAGTAAATAGTTAAATTATCTGTTGATTTGCATACATATTAGATACATAATTTCTTTGGTACTAGTATTGTAGAAAGGTTTACAACTGCAGACTTGAAATGTTCTGAACTGAACTATAAAACTGAGAATAACATGTCTTCAGTCTCTCCTTTGAAGAAATCAAAAGAACATTGGTTTTCTGATCTTACTTTCATATTCTCTGGGTTACAGATATGGTTTGGAGTGGAGCTCTGGGAAATAGGGCTCCACATTTTTCCGTGAGCAGCTATGATGGTCACAGAGCAGAGCTTCACTGGTTATAGTCCTGCCTCTAGTCTGTAGGCTATTCTTAGTACTGGTGACAAGGACTTTCAGGATCTAAATTAATTCCATTTTCTCCCCTCAAAATTCTGATGCTTAATACAATTTAAAATGTAATGTCCAAGAGCCCCTATCATCTTTGTAAGCATGTTTGCTTATATAAACACTTCAAAGTCCATGTTCTAAATTCATTTTACATTTGTCTTTTACTGAGCATTTTAATTCATTGTCTTTTTTGTCATTAATAGGTAATCACAGGGCCTCAGATCCGCCCTGGTATGACGGTGATTAGAGCCCCACTCCAGCAGTCATCACTAGGAAAGGCAATTATTCGAACACCTGTGATGGTACAACCAGGTATTCATCCATCCAGTATTACCACTTTACATTGAAACAGCCAGTCTAGGAAATCTGTAATGTTCTGTACATGGCACCCATTTGAATTAATGTTTCAAAGCACCCTAACTTTCTAATCCATTGTGGGATGCATCTGTAGATATTATTTCATTTTTGGCATTGCTAATAAGCGAGAAATAATTCCAAGTATGCACATTAAAATGTTTTTACGAAACCTCTAATAAATGAAATATATACATTGAAATCATTAAAGAAAGTCAACAAAGGAAATAGTTTATGTGGAAAGGAACAGATAAAATCAAGGACACATTTAAGTGGAAAAAACATAAAACAGATTTATAGAGACAGTTGAGTCTCACAATGTGAGTCTCACATTAAACATTGAAGAATGTGAAGTTGAGCAGGGAAAAAATTCAACATTCATGAAAAATAGACCTAAAATAAAATTACAACGAAAGGTAAAAAAGCACAGGTACGTGAGGTAAGGGCCAAAGAAAGAAGAGGAGTTGGGGAGACAAAGGTAGCTCTAAAATAGTGGATAGAGTTGTGTTTAAAAATGAACAAATAAGATTAAAAGGTTACTTATATTGGAATAAAGGGTTAAAAGTTGCAATAAAGATATAATGTTTAATCTTTATGAACAAAAATAAGATGTTATTGAAGGTATAAGGCAAAATCTATTCGAAATCAAAAAAGGATGAACAAAAGCAGAGTGAACCAGAAGCTGATTGTGTATCAACTTTGGTACCTTCAGGAAAGCACATAATTTTAAATATTTGTGGGCTGATTGGTAGGAAAACAGCCTTATAATGAGCTAAAGGTAAGCCTTGATGAATTACAAAGCAGTAGAGCATGCAGAAGCCACATTCTCTGTAGTAAAACTAGAGATTAATATTGAAATATTATACTACTAACCTTTATTTGCTTAGAAATTGGAAAGCATATGTTCTCATAAGTAGCTTTGAGGTTAACGAAGCATGAAGTATGTAATTACAAATAGATTATCTGATAGCAACTTTAAGCCATGCTGCCAAAGCTGAACTTAAAGGCAAATTCATTCAGTCAACAAATATTTGAACACCACCTCTAGGCTGCTGAAATACATTGGTGAACGAAACAGACAAAAACCTATGTTCTTCGATCTTAATCAGAAATTAGAAAGCTATATAAAATAAGCTCCAAAAAAAAAAAAAAAAAAAAAACAGGAGGGAAGAAGTAATACAAGTAAAATTAGAAAAGAGAGGGCAAATATGAGATCAAAACATTTGTTTGAGACAAGGGAATGCAATACTGGTTTACAAAGTTATGAATGAGAAAATGCCATAAAAATAGAATAAACTTTTTTAAATCAAAAAAGAATAATGCGTCCTTATGATAAAACCGAGAATTCTCACTGTCCGTATTCAGAATTTGAATCTGTTTGAATGATGAGATTTTTTTTTTATACCGTGCTTATAAATTTCAGCTGTCAATGACTCATACCAAGGAAAGAAAGTTGGAATATTGCCATAGTATTGCCTACAAAAGGAATCCCAGACCTCATGGTTTTATGAGTAAAATTCTTTGAAATGGTTAAGAAATAATTTTCTTCTGAAAACCCAGATTCCAGGGCATCGGGGAAGGAAAAGACAAAATATTTCCCATGTGTTTTATAAATTTAACATCATTCTCATATGAAGCACAGCATAGTTTGTGTCTTTTTTATAAAAGTCATCTTCTATACTTAATCAGGATTTACCCCAGAAAAAAAAAAAAGATGGTTCATTGTTTCAGTTAATGGAGCTGGAATAATTGAGAATGTTCAGTATCTATTCTGTTTAACACTCACAGCTATCAGGCAGGTAACTAAAAGGAATTAATATAAAGAGGGAAAAATATCTGTATGATAAGTGATAATGTAATTAGAAAACGGAGAAATTCGGTGAGTCTCCAGAGGGTCCTCCTCTGATTCTTAGTGCCTTACAGCTGGTTACACGTTTGACGTGCAGCTGTAGCCGCACATCTGCGTGTGCTTGGTGCACCAGAACAGTCCGACTGGTGGGCCTGGGAGCTTGGTGAAGACAAGATAAGTCACAGTAGTTGTGGTCCCACAGGCAAGAAAGGGTGTTTGGCTGCATCGCATGTCTTGAGTATGTGCATATAAATGTCCCTGCCCTGGCGCGCCCTGGTGGAGTAGCAGTTGGGTCAACTGCCTTTAGCCGGCACAGTTCACATATATCCCAAGGACCAGGGGGAACAACAAAGATGAACAAGGAAATAAAGTGCTTCCTCCTCCTTCCTCTTCCTACCTGCCAACTTACCTTCATTCCTGCCTTTAAAAAAAAAATGTATCCCTGTGCCTACCACCATACAGCCATCTCACACGATGTCCACAGACTCCCAGCAGCATGTAGTCAGATTTTTTAATTTCTTAATTTTCATTTTGATGATAATCTTAAGAATAAATGGACATGTACATATTGGAGATCATCCGAATAACCATCATATGATTAGTAATGAAACAGCATCAACCCTTTTATGTGTTTATGATGACATTGTATTGGTATCATGTGACCATATAAAGTAATTTTACCTGTATTGCTCCTTGAACCATAATACAGGGGCATGGTGTTGGCATCCAGAAGTTCTCAAGGTAAAGCAGCTGGCTACACATGCTATATGATTATTATTTTATCATTGAGAAAAATGAATGAAAATAACCAAAAAAAGTTTAGAAAAGTAATGATGGAAAACTTGTACTGCCAGTTTTTAAAGCATATACCGAAAATTAGGAGTAGACCAATGAGAAGTAATTACAGAGGCTTTATGGCACGCCCTGGTAGCTTACTGGTCTGGTCACTGAGCACAGTCCACAGACATCTCAAGGTCTCTGGCTCAAGACTCAGGGGCTGTACAAACAACCAGTGATAAACAATTGAATAAAATAAATGTTTCTAACTCTCTTATCCTGCCTGCCTGCTTACTCACCTTCATTCTTGCCTGCACCTTTCCTTTTAAAGTGAGAATTTGCTGTCTGACAAAGATGCCATATTGTATCAGGAAAGATTGATTGGATTTATCAGTAAATGATAGAATAATTATTTTATATTTTGATGCGTGAGAAAGTCGACATATACCATGACTGAGAACATATTTGGGAAAACAGATCCCTAATTAGGAGATACAAGAAAACTTTATAAGAAAAAAGAAAAAGGCAGTCTATTTGACCACACTTTAAGAAAATAAAAACAACTTCTTGTAGGTTTAAAAATAAATAAAAAGCAGATAGTAGAGCAGGAATGATTTGGAATTTATATCTTTAATCTGCGAAAGCAACTAAATAGGAAAAACAGAGAAGTGGACAACACGTAGACAATTGGAAAAAGAAGTGTAATAATACATGTTTTAATGCTGACCCTCCAAAGTAAGAGAAGAAATTGAGATGCTGATACTGTGATACTATTTCTAGTTGCTGGAATATTTTACTTTAGTAATGACCCCTAGGGTTGGCCAGGATTCATTAAGTGAGCACTCATTGTGGGAGTATGGCTAGGTCTGCTCTTTCTAAAATTAAATTTAGTGGTGTTTGTACCATGAATCTGATAATTGTGTGTGGCGGGGTGAGGTGCAGTTTATTCTAAGGAAATAGTAGAAGCACATAAAAATGTATAAGCAAAGATTTCTCCATGGCATTAATAACAAAGCAAAAGGGAAGGTATTCTAAATATCACAATAGGTTCCATTTAATGCATATGCAGTAACAGTGAACACTAACCATTTAAAGAAATCTATATGTGTTCACAGACATAAAAGAAAACAAATATAACTTAGAAATAGGATGTTGTTCACTAATTAAATTATGAATCAGGACATTGTTCATGTCAAATTAACTACCAGATAATTTCTCAAAGTAATAATTCCACAGAGGAATAAATTCCACCTACCGTTCCTTCCCATTTCAGCAAATTAAATGAGAAACTAGAGTTTTTTTAAAGAATATAGACCCATTCCCATTAAATTTCATTCATTCAGAGCTATTTATTAAACCATTACTATGCTTACTATGTAAGCATTCTTTGAGCACTGTAACCTGGTACTGAGGGGCACGGCGCTTACCCTCGTGGTTCTGCTAAACTGTCAGGTAACTCTCAGAGAAGCTGGTTGGCAGCTGCCGCTAGTGTCGTTGACCCAGATTCTGAGTTTTGTTTGAAATTCATATGAATTCAGTACATATTATTCATCTTAATTTTTAATATTCCATTCCTAAGGAAAGCAACCTTATAAAAGGCACATTTTTATATATTCTCTTATTCTTTTCTTATTCTATTCTTTTACATATTCTCTTCTGTCTTTCATATTGTCATTTTGACTTTAGACTCATCAGATGATTATTTTTTTTTCACTCTACTGCAAATAGGAGGAGCTGGCGGGTGGTTGTCAGTGAGGTGAGTGAAAACAGGCTCACTGACAACCAGGTAGGTTCTAGGGGATGGGAATAGGAATGCAGCCTTGGACAGATGGCATCCCATAAATTTTTTGAAGATTGCAAAGAATACATTCTTATAAAGGTACATACCTTAAGCCTATTTATTTTTACAATGCAGAGTTCTTTCAATAAAATTTCAAAGAAGGAAAAGGCAAAGGAATACACTGATCTAGAATAGCAAACAATATTTAACTCAAAATGCTGCTAAGGGCACGTAAGCATTCGTGTGTTTCGCCCTAGGTGCTCCCCAGCAAGTAGTGACGCAGATCATCAGAGGGCAGCCTGTTTCCACTGCAATCTCTGCTCCTACTGCAGTTTCCTCAACATCTGGGCAGAAAGGATTAACTTCAGGAACATCCACTACAAGTCTGCAGTCTTCAAGCTCACCATCCCCACGCCCTCAGCAAGGACAAGTGAAGCTCACCATGGCTCAACTCACTCAGCTAACACAGGGCCACGTAAGTAATGGGACTGTGTTTTAACTTCACATACGCTCTTTTCTATTCTTGATTAAGTTTGAAAACATTTTTATTTTTTTAAGTTTTAAGATGTACTTTAAGAAATGGCTCTTTTCTGAAATCAGACAAAAGTATTTCTTACAAGCAGGATTAATAAACCTCTGCTATCTCGCCTCCTTGACACTGATCTGTAACAGTGAGATGGGCATCCCTACCCACCAAACTTTCATTGCTTGTTCACTTTCCACAGATAAAATAGAATGTGAGTACATTAAACTGCTTCCTTATAAGATTAAACATTACCACTTCTTCCAGTGGTTATCAGTAGACTGAACTCAGTTCTCACCAGAATCCCAAGAGATACTTTGTAGAACTAGACAAACAGGTTTTTAAAATTTGTATAGATGCAGAGGTTGAAGAGTAGTTATATGTGTTTGAAGAATGGAGGATTTGCCCTGTTTGATGATGTGATATCAGTTGCTTCCCTAGTTAGCACAGTGAGGCGCCAACACAGAGTGGACAAACCCGCTGAGCAGTGAAGTGCAGAAAGTGACCCATGCATGGTGGATACTGGCTAATGGACAGAGCTTTTTGCAGCTCATTGAGGAAAAGGCAGACTTCGGTAACTGGTACAAATAAGTATACATGGATAATCTTGGAACACTACCTCACTCTTAAACTCAGCTTCAGGAAAATAAAAGTCCTAACTGTGAAGGCAAAACTATAAGACTGTTAGAAGATAAGGTAGAAAAAAAATGTTTATGACCTTATGATGGGAAACACTTTCTTAAACACACAAAAGGACTAGCCATAAAGGAAAAGATTTATATAAATCCAGCTACATTAAAAATAAGAACTTCACGTGTACCCTGGTGTCTTGCTGGTTGAATCCGTGGCTTCTGGTGGTGTGTTCTGCATACAGCCCAAGGATCCAGGTTCGTGACCCAGGGCCTGGGGAACAGCCAAGATGAACAATTAAATAAAAACAGATAAAACTAAAAAAAAAAAAATAAAAAAAATAAAAATTCCGTTCATCAATCACTAGAGTAAAAGGAATGAGAGCGGTATAAATGCAACCCCAACCAAGAACACATGAAGAATTACTACAATTCAAGAGAAAAAAAAAATTCCAGTAGCTCAGAAGAAATAAGGGCAAACAAACTTGATGAGGAAAGAGGAAATTTAAATTTCCACAAATCAGAAAAACTGCTGAGTTTTATTAGTAATTAGGGAAAATGCATATTAAAACCGTATACCCAAGAGATTAGTATAAATTGAAACATTAGACAAAATCAAGAGTTGTCAAGAGTTGTCTGCCATGTTCCTATTTTAATTGAATTAGTAAGTCCTATACAGAAGAAATATCACTTATGTAGTTAATGGTTTGACATCCCTATTTCGATAACTCATTCATCAGTGACCCTCCTAGCTTAGCATTTCATTCCATGTCCAAAACCCTAAGTAATATAGATAATTTGGTACATGTTGAAAAAGACAAAACTCGTTTTATTTTATTTTTTATTTTATTTTATTTTTTAAGGAAAGGTGTAGGCAGGCAGGCAGAGAGAGGAGGAAGTGAAGTTTCTTTATTTTTATTTAGTTGTTCACACTGGTTGCTTCTCGCAGGTTCCAAGACTCAAACCCAGGTGTATATGACTTATTCCCTGAGAGGCGATTGACCTAACCACTGTTCCGCTCAAGTGCACCATGAGTTCCTGATTTTATCTTACCTTTAATTTGGCCTTTAATTTGGCACAAAGGGGACTTGAACTTTCTAACCTGAGCTTTAAGTGGTGATAAGTTTATGTTAATATTTTCTTTTCTTCACAAAGTCACAAGCCCACTGTGAGAATCACCTGAGGGAGTGTATATGAAGATACTTTGAAAATTGTAGTATAATATGAATAGAAGATGATTGTGGAGACCTTGGGGAAGCTTGAATCTGGAAGACGAGGTTATTTTATAACTTGTCTGTCCATTTGGAGAGTTTGGACTGAAACTAAACCACTAAACAGCTGTCTTTTAAAATAAATAATCCTAATTTTAGCTTATCTGAATTCCTTCTGGTGTTTCTCCACAGACATTCACATACCTATTTTCAACCAAGAATTGTCTGCCATGTTAAAGGATCTTTCAGCGTGAGGATGATGTGCTTTCAGATTGATGCTTTGAACGCTGTTTCCATAATGTGTTTTTTCTCTAGGGCGGCAATCACGGTTTAACAGTAGTAATTCAAGGACAAGGTCAAACAACTGGACAGTTGCAGCTGATACCTCAAGGGGTGACTGTCCTTCCAGGTCCAGGACAGCAGCTGATGCAAGCTGCCATGCCGAATGGCACCGTCCAGCGGTTCCTCTTTACCCCTCTGACAACATCAACTACCAGCACCAGCACCGCCACTGTGTCCACCACGGCAGCAGGTAGAGCTCGGGTCCTCAGAAATTCTGCATTTTATTGCCACAAGCTATAGGCCGACAGGAAAGGGGGCTATTGCTTGACTTTGGGAGAGTAAGCCCCAAGCAAGGGAGCTTAACAGCTGACATGGTTGGCCTCACAGGAGCTCAAACCCACATCTCTTGTTCTTGTAGACTCCCTCACCATCCCTCCAAACCTCATAAGAAATATAGAAAACAGAGGTTACAAAAAATGAAAAATGATGTCATAGTAATTATACACCTAATCCTTCCCAAGCCTCATAGGCACTGATGGTTCAGGGATGTGATCTCAGGGCAGGTGGATATTTGCACCTCATAGCCTGCACTTGAGAGCTACAGGTCCAGAAACACCGTTAGCCTTCTAATGCAGTCTTTGTCCTTACTGCCGCCATACCATAGGAGAAAGGTAAGGGTTGGCATTAGCTAGAGCCGGAAGACCTGGCTTTGGAAGCCAGCCCTCTGGAGAGTTTGCAAAGTGTACAGAGGATGCCATGAAAACAGGGCCCAGGTTCTCCAGTTAGGAGAATCCTAACCTCAGAGCATTTCTAGGACATCTCCTTCTACGCTAAATGTAGCGTTCTCACCTTGAAATTTCTTAGCATTATGTTATGTTCTAAATAATAGAAATATTTGATCTTTCCTTTTTATAGGTACAAGTGAACAAAGACAGAGTAAACTCTCACCCCAGTCACAGGTGCAACAAGGCAGAGCCCTGCCTGCAGCTCAGTCATCAGGTGTGAGTCCTCCAGAAGCCCAGCCACAAACTGCTCAGCCTTCAACTCAGCCCCAAACCCAGCCCCAGTCCCCAGCTCAGCCTGAAGTCCAGACTCAGCCTGAAGTCCAGACCCAAACGGCTGTTGTGCCCCATGTCCCTTCTGAAGCCCAGCCCACCCAAGCACAGCCATCCAAACCCCAGGTCGCAGTGCAATGTCAGCCTCAGAGTAATGTCCAAGGACAGTCTCCTGCTCGCGTGCAGAGTCCACCACAGACTCGAATACGTCCGTCAACTCCATCCCAAGTGTCTCCTGGACAGCACTCCCAGGTTCAGACTACAACCTCACAACCGATTCCAATTCAGCCACATACATCTCTTCAGACACCTACCCAGGGCCAGCCACAGTCACAACCCCAGGTACAGTCTCCAACTCAAACTCTTTCATCAGGACAGACGTTAAATCAAGTTACTGTTCCATCCCCGTCCCGTCCTCAGCTACAGACACAGCAGCCACAGCCCCAAGTCATTGCTGTGCCTCAGCTGCAACAAGTCCAGGTTCTGTCTCAGATCCAGTCACAGGTTGTGGCTCAGATACAGGCTCAGCAAGGTGTTATCCCCCAACAAATCAAACTCCAGCTACCCCTTCAGATTCCACCCAGCAGTCCTGTGCAGACTCACCAGATTCAGAATGTGGTTACAGTGCAGGCAGCCAGTGTGCAAGAGCAGTTGCAAAGGGTTCAGCAACTCAGGGACCAGCAGCAAAAGAAGAAACAGCAACAGATAGAAATTAAGCGGGAACACACCCTCCAAGCTTCTAATCAAAGTGAAATCATTCAGAAACAGGTAAAGTTATTAAGTAAAAGCAGCATGTTCAGTAGCTTGAATGATTGTGCTGTGCATTAGACATAGTGTTTGGTTGTGTTAGGTTTCCTAAATGAGATAAAAGTCACTGATGTTTCCATGTAGAAGCAGCACGGATTGACAACTATGGAATGAATACTGTGATTTGGAATTCTGTTGGATTTATACAGTCAGTTTATTAGAAACTACCTGTATATGCGAAGAGCTTAGATGGGCAGAATGGAGTCAGGAGTTTAACTACTATTAAATTTTAAAGCCACTTTAGGCATCATAGCAATTCGTTAGAAGTTATTTGAAGTAGGTCCTTTCCAAGTTTGCATGTAGACCAGGCAAATTATAGACAGGCTAAACTCATTTGCATTTCTGACCACATCTTTTTTTTTTTTTTTTTTTTGAGTTTTAAATATAATTATTCCATAGTTTAAATAAGAAGTGGTACCATGTAGTGGCATGTTAGTGAAGTAAAGCAGTCTAGATGAGTTAGAAACATTCTACTTAAAATGGAGTCACGTGTCTACCCTCCGGGAGCATTGTTGGAGAAAGCTTCCTTTCATCTACAGTGCGCACACAGCACAAGTCAGGAGTCTGAGTGTAGATTTCAAATGTTCCCAAGTCCCGAGACCAGCATTCTTGGCCTCGGTCTCCCATTCATAATCCATGAAACTCACGTATCTCCCCTGAGCTATGTCCTTAAAACTTTCTCTCTTTCCAGCCACACAAGATTAATGCAATGGTTAAATAAGGCATATATATATATATACATATATATAGAAGCACTTTTTAAAGAGCAAAGCACTTTTTAAAGAGATTTTAAAGATGTACGGTAATAATCTTTTAAAATGTACACCATATATAATATATTCAAGTTCATTGTTACCTAGCTTTTAGTAATGTATAGTCTATAAATTGAGAATTATTATAACATCTGTTTTTAAATCTAGTGCAAGGTTGGAAGGGGGGGCATTGTTTAAAAATCAGTGCCTTGGAAGAAAGCATAGTGTTAAAAACCTGACCTTTGGAGAAAGATAACAGGCTGAAAAGTACGGCAATACAATAATATAACTTACTGATCTCAAAAAAAGTGAATTTCTCTGTCTCAGAATCTCACTTACATACCTATCAGTGTTGCTGCGGGGAATGAGACAGTACCAGGTGCTTAGCTTAGCAGACCCCACAGCAGGTGATGAGCATCCAGGCCGTGTAGTAACTACAGATTTTGTTTGTATTATGGTATCAGGTTTACAGTTTCTTCGAGAAACGTGTGCTCAAATTTCTACTGGTGGTATCTGTGGGCAAACTTGTAGTCATAAAATGCATGGTTTTGAATTCTGTTCTGTCCTGAAGGTGGTGATGAAGCATAATGCTGTAATAGAACATTTAAAGCAGAAAAAGACCATGACTCCAGCTGAACGAGAAGAGAATCAAAGGTAGGGAGAAGTGTTTATGACCCAGTGACACTGGGCCTTGCCAGGGACTGAGTGTGTCTCATCCTCTTTAGCAAGCCCCCGTGCACAGTTCTGAGTTTATGCTTTTTATGTTGACTGGAGTGAATTCAGTGCGAACCCTTGGCGCACTGATAGCTGTTCACCACGGAATTGAATCGCTCTTGGAAGCTCTCCAGTCACAGAAAGTTTGTGTATTAACTGTAGGGACGTAGGAAAATCCTGTCTTGAGCCTTTCAGAGTGAACTGCCCCGCGTTACATGGGTTGTGTATTTCTCTCTAGAATGATTGTCTGTAACCAGGTGATGAAGTATATTTTGGATAAGATAGATAAAGAAGAAAAACAGGCAGCGAAAAAACGGAAGCGCGAGGAGAGTGTGGAGCAGAAACGGAGCAAGCAGAATGCGACCAAGCTCTCTGCGCTGCTCTTCAAACACAAGGAGCAGCTCAAGGCGGAGATCCTGAAAAAGCGAGCGCTCCTGGACAAGGAGCTGCAGGTTGAAGTGCAGGTAAGAGGGGTGCCCTTTCCTCCAGGGCCATTGCCTACCATCTTTGTATTCTTTTATTCCCTTGATATCTTCGGTAGGCCTAAACTTTTTTATTTTCTAGAACTTACACATTTGTAAGCAAAGTGAAAAACATCAAGACACATGTCTTTTTTTTTTTTTTTTTTAAGGGAAAGTGCAGGCAGGAATGAAGGTGAGTAGGCAGGCAGGCAGAGAGAGAAGGAAGAAATACTTTATTTTATATTTAGTTGTTCACCTCGATTGTTCCCCCCAGCCCCAGGACACAAACCCAGATCCTTGGGATGTGTGAGGGCTGCATTGTCAGACAGAGGCAGCAGACTTAACTGCTACTCCACCAGGACTTACTTAGACACATGTCTTTTGAAACAAGACAAAGATTTTATATCTAAATAGATATTGTGGTGTCTAAACTAGCCACTCTGAGAGGTTAGTCCATTGATTAAAACACTTGAGAACTCTCCTGTGAGCACTTTTTATTCTCTGATAATGTATTATCAAAATTTAATTAGGGCTATGTTTCATGAGAAAGGTAGACTGAGAAACTGCAAAATAATTTGAAAGAATGAAAAATAATGAATGTCCATTAAGGCCAGGTTTCTCCCTTGACTTATCACTAATTCTGTCATGATTGCTAATCTGCTTGTTTGGGGCATTTATTGAAAAATGAAAGAAGATAGATGCCTGTGCGCACGTATTTACAAGGGAAACAGGTTCTCTAAAGCATCCCTGAAAGTTCCTTGCGCATTATCACAAGGCAAATGAAGAAAAAGAAATTAGGGGGAAATTCGAGGAACAAAGAAAAAGTGTTATTGTATACCATATGTCAAAAACTCAGAAGAAAACAAACTAGTTAAGTTTGTGAAGGAATGTAGTGAGGCAATCCTGGATAAACATCTAGACTGCAGCCCTTGTCAGAATTTAATAAGCAAAGGAAGCCATTCACAATAGAACGAATATATAAAATACTACCTCCCATTTTCTATTAAGATACGTTTAAGATGGATCAAGAATTTTAATCTGGTGCACACTGGTGGAGCAGTGGTTGGGCCAGTCACCTCCGAAGGAGAGCAGGCCATATACCTCCGGTTCAAGTCCCAGGTCCATTGGGGAAACAGCCAGTGTGAACAACTAAATAGAAATGAAATAAAGATGCTTCTTCCTTCTCTCTTTTTTCCTTGCCTGCTTGCTCACCTTCATTCCTGCCTATACCTTTCCTTTAAAAATACTCTTTTTTGATGAGCCAATATTGATATGTTATTATTCACTGAATCCCGTAGTTTCCATTGTTCACTTTTTATGTTACATACCAAGCAGGGAGCCTGTTCTCGGTACCCACTTCATGTGAAGCCTGTTGGGGCCCTATCTCCCTGCAGGAATCGCTCCTGTCTTTGGGCGATAGCTCCTAGCTCTGAATCTGGAGCCCAGCAGGCCTGCAGTTTCACCCTGTTCCAAGTTTGTGTTTCTTTATTTCTTATTCACACATGGTGGTGTCATTTCAGATCTCTCTTTATATTTTTTTAGGAGGGGGAGGAAGGGAAAGAGGAAGCATTTTGAAGGAAGAAAGGAAGCACTTCTTCGTCGTTTACTTTAGTTGTTCCCCTCAACCCAGGGCCTGAACAGGGACCTTGGGTTTTACGTGGTCTGCCTGCTGGCTTAGTGCCCAGGTCACAGGCTGTGCTCTTTTTAAGTCTATTTTACTCTCACTGAAGGTAGAATCAAATATTTACTCATCACACTTGACCTTCACTGTCTAAAACCCATCTCTTATGTTGTAAATACAACCTGTTAGTTAGGAAAATAAGACTCCTAAGATTTCTTCTCTAGGAAAAAAAAAATCACACTTTTTAAATAGAGAAGAGCCGTTGAATAGTCACACAGCTTATCCTCTCACTCACAGTGCTGTCTAGACTTCAGGGAAAGGATACAGATTCATTTAGCCAGGACCCTTCAGGTTTACTTGTTAGATGGTGGTGATGTTTGAAAGCTTCCTGTGGTACTAAGGCAGTGCTCCCCAATGTGTCATCAGTAGATGATCCCTAACATTGTTTTGTTTTTTCATTTTCATATACATCTGCATGAAGTCTCTTCTTTAGGGTATAAAATTCCTACAGGTCCATGGAATTCATTTACTGTATTTTGCCATGTATGGTGTGCTTCTGTATAGAATGTGCACCCACATAATTGGCCCAAACCTTCAGGGAAAAAAAAATCTTTCACTTTAATTTTTTAATTCAGATTTTTATATTTAGTACTTGTTTTTTGTATTATAAAGGAATTTTAGCATTTATTTTTTAACATTATGGTACAGAAAACTTCATCTAACAAATAATTACAAAACACAAGAATAGATACAAGGTACAAGAAATCAAAGAATTAAAGACATTTATTTCGACAGAGTTAGTACTGCCCATGTATAATGTCCTTCCTTATTTTTCCCTCACAAATTTGTGCAAAAAAAGGGGCACATTCTTCACAGCAAAATAAGTAAATTATCATTTTTAGCATAAATCTTTTTACTCCTAGAAGCCACTCTGTGTCTCTGAATTTAGATGGAAGGACCTACCGTAATATTAAGCAAATACGATGTCAGACTAGTCAGTGGTGAACAGCACACAGGCCTTTCCCTACGACTCAGCGCTGTTTCCCTGCCATCCACGACTCATCCTGATTCAGAGGCGCAGGTGCGCTGCTCTCTCAGCCTTTACTACCTAGGACATCTTCCAGTGTTTAACAGTTCTAAAGAGTGATTCCAGCTCTAATACAGCTCTGGCAATTTTCTTCTTTTTTTCAGAAAACAAAAACAATGAAAACTTTCCTAGAAAACTTTTTTTTGAAGAGAAAAATTCAGGCAAGGAGGAGACAGGAGGAAGAAGCATTTTACTGTATTTAGTTGTTCATCCTGGTTGTTTCCCCAGGGCCCTGAGTCTTGAATCTTAGTCCTTAGACTGTGTGTAGACTCTGGCTGGTGATCTTATCCCTAGAAAGCTTTTTAAAGGAAATGTGGGTTTATCTAAAGTATTGTCCTCAGAGACTTTATAAAATTTGAATAAGCAAAAAGTAGTATGAAGAAAATGTTTTTGGAATGGTGTTGATATTTAAAGTCATTATCATAATTAATAAATGTCTCCGCTTTTAAGAAATATTCTTGGTCATCGCTCTAATGTCCTTACACCAAGTTTGCTCCTGGATCCAGCCACAATGCTTTTCTCTAAGGAAATACTGTTTGCTTGAGCCCTTTCTAAGAGTAAGTAGTGGCAGTGGGTAGCAGAACATGTCTATAAGGTATTTTACGTGAAAGATGCAATGATTCTAATGTATGCCACCCTCTGTGTTGAGAAAATGGCTCTCCCTGCAGATTTAAATTCTAGACATGTAGTCTTCATTGTTTACTTCAAGTTCTTTTGATCGGGTTTACGGTAAAGTGAGAACACCCTTTTGGAATTACTGAAACTCCCTCACATTAGGCAGAATTATCGGGCAACTTGGACAGGGAAGGTGATGATGGAACATCCTCTGGCCAGACCATGTGTTTACAGGAATCAAAATGACAGTCTTGTCTTTAACTCATCACAGGAAGAGCTCAAGAGAGACCTGAAAATTAAGAAAGAAAAAGACACGGCACAGCAGGCCACGGCAGTAGCTGCCACGTCCCCGGCAGTGCCCCCCGCGCCGCCAGCCCCTCCGCCTTCACCTCCTCCGCCGCCGGCACCGCAGCACATAGGCCCCGTGGCCGCGGCCACGCTCCCTGCGTCTTCCCAGAAGCGGAAGCGAGAGGAGGAAAGAGACTCAAGCTCTAAGTCCAAGAAAAAGAAAATGATCTCTACTACCTCAAAGGAAACTAAGAAGGACACAAAGCTTTATTGTATCTGTAAAACGCCTTACGATGAATCTAAGTGAGTGGATCTTTTTGTGTTCTAGTTTATTTTCTAAAAAGTTTAACTGTTAAAGTACCAACTTTGAAGAAAATTAGTATATTGGTAGCAATGTAAATGAAAATAATAAAAGTAAGAGTAATAAAGTTTCATCTATAATCTTGCATCTGATATTCTTAACCTTGACACTAAAAAAGTTTTAAAAAATTGTAACTTTGCGTGTTCATGATTTGTGTTTGTCCATCATATTCTTTTCTGTCAAAAACAAGCTTTCTGTTGCTCCTTTGCTTTCTCAAACTCTTCCCTTTGGATTAATTCCAAGTCGTTCAGGAATGCTACCTGGAAAAGGCGGTGTCTTACTGTCACCGCCCCAAGTGAGGGCTCCCCTTCAGGAGTCCCGCCTTGTCCTTGCCGCTACATCAGACCCCACGCTGTCTGAATACGAATGGTGCGCGAGCTTTCAAGTTTGAGCAGTTCAGGTCTTTTTTTATTAATTTCAGGGCATTCTGTCTTTTTTATATTGGAATACGATAATATTTTTGTCAAGGTTCCCTTTTATTGGGGACAGAAGTCAGAGAAATACAGATGTATTGCTCCTTTCACCCTTTCCTCAAGTGTGGCGATACAGATTTTGATAAGCGTGGCAGCTGGAAGCTGTTTTTGACAGTTGTGACTTGTGTTTGGTTATACACAGGATTTGAGAGACACTAATCCATAAATGTAATTTCATTTTTTGGTTATTATCATTCAGCCAAGCATTTAGCTTCCATTTTTTAAGCCACAGTTAACCACAGTATTTTTTAAAATACCAAAAAGTTTATCCTAAAAAAAAATGATCATCTAGAATTATGAATGCTTAATGTTTACCTTAAATGGATGCCTAACCAATTTATACAGTAAAATCATGGTCTCTGTCATGCTGTTTAAGTTGAAACATTGAAGCTGCTTTGGTGGTGCTCTTTATTATAGTCTGTTTGCAAGTGCCAGGTCAAAACTTTTTCTTGGTAGATCAAGCTGTGTTTTAAACACAGTCACTTTAGGCATCTTCACTTACCATTGTCCTACTGGAAATTTTGCATAATATAAAAAATAGAACATTATGAACTGATTTTCCCTTAGTCTAATAATACAAGTGTGCCTCACTTTAAGCAAATATACTAAATGATTTATAGAACAAAACAGTATGTTTTACTCTGTTTACAAAAACATCTGCTTCTGGAGTTTCTCTAAATAGCAAGGCTTCTTGGCCTCTTTAGAATCATCAGACCACAGAAAAGCATTTCTCGCACAGCTGTCCCGGTGGCAGCTACGTTGCATAAAATGGGGCACATGGGTACGTGTGTTCATTCTGTCGAGATTGCCTCGTTATTCTGTGGCTATTTCATATATTTCAGTTTGTCATTATTAACATCTCAGTATGCTAGGTTCATTCATTCCCTGCTCAACTTGGGATGAGTTAGTGTTTCCCTTTTGAGAGGTACTTTTGTAATATATCTTACCATGCTAGGCTGGTTTGGGAATGTTAAACTTGAAATTCAAGTCCCGAGTTTATCTGCATGTTGGTGAAGGCAGCATGCAGAACACCTCAGGCCCCCATGGGGATGGGAAAGCACACCCCCAGCTAGGCGACAAGCCTAATCCCAAAGTGGTAATAGCATAAACCTACACCATTTCTATGTGTTGTGTTCATGGAGCAGCTTCGTTTGAAGCTGGAGGTCTACTTCCATTCCTCTGACACACTCCCAGCCTGTAGAAGCCTGGAGTCAGCATGGCCCCCTCGTCGTCTCCCAGTCATGTGATACCTGTAGGACACTGATGTGTCCCCGTACAGCACGCCTGTCGGCACCGTTAGACATTTTTCACTAGTCTTCGGACCACTTGGATGTCACAAGAGCCTTGACGCACAGTGGCATAGTCGCACGGCCCCCCCTTGCCCGGTCGATCCTCCCGCGGTTCCGGGCCACTGTGCCTACTCACTCTCCACACCATGATCCCCTGGTTTTGAACTGAAGCACCGTCTTCGGGGTGCCTCACCCATTCTTTCACCCGGCCACTCCCCACACTGTCACAGGGAGACACATTACCTGAAAAGCTGGCCCATGTCCTAGTCTGCTCTCATTTAGATTCCAATGTTTACTTAGAAAATTTGGTAGAAATTGAATGACTCCATATACCTTTCTTAGTTATTTTCTTCATATCATCTTTCACCATTTACCTTCTACACCTGGCTGAGCTGCATGCTCTTTGTAGTGTAACTTCTCCTTGGTGTTTGCGCTTCGCTTTGATTTCAAATTTAAATCGTGAGATACATTTTCAAACCTATCTAAGAAATAGCCCTGAATTTGAAGTGGCTTCTGTGGCATAGGTTTGACAGATGTAAGTCTTTGATTCTTTGGCTTTGGTTTTGTGCCTGTTCCAGTTTTACACACATTCATTAAAAGAGAGACATTGTCATCAGTGTGTTGTTTATTTTTTAAAACTCCAGTATGTTTTTAAAGACCCATATTTCACTGAACAGTGTATCTGTTGAAACTGATGTGCGCGCCTTTATGTTTCCACACTGATCCGGTGTCAGCTGCTGTCTGTAGTTTTCCAGGGATAGAATGGTTGCATTCAGGATGTTTAGCTGACTCGTTGCTGTAAGTTATCCGGTAAGAAAGTGAGTCAGGTTAGGGGAGACAGATTTAAATACCATGCAGCTCAAAATGACAATTACATTGTCATTTTCATTGTGAATACTTTTAGGTTCTATATTGGCTGTGATCTTTGTACTAACTGGTATCATGGAGAATGTGTTGGCATCACAGAAAAGGAGGCTAAGAAAATGGATGTGTACATCTGTAATGATTGTAAACGGGCACAAGAGGGCAGCAGTGAGGAATTGTACTGTATCTGCAGAACACCTTATGATGAGTCACAGTGAGTTCTGATAAGAGCATCATATTTAATAACTTAGGAAGCCAAATTGCTCTGACTGGTTACTTATTTATCTTAAAATAAAAAGCAAGATACTTATCTGCATATATTATACACTTCCATTACAAATTTCCTTTCCAATATTTTTTCCTCTTCCCTCTTTCCTCCCCTTCAAAATTTATGTTGCTTCATATAGTGAATGTTTGAGATGTATTGGGGGAAAATATCATTTGATGGTCGATTTGTTCTTCACTATGTAACTTAGAAACTAATGAGATTAAAATAGCCTGACTTGTTTGGACTTTTATCAGTGTTTGAAATGGTGCTTTACTGTAGGTTAGAAAACCACTAACTTGGATACAAACTCTGAGACTCTGTTACGAGCTTTATAGGATTTTGAACTCCCAATTGGGTGGCCAATATCAGCTTCCCACTTGATATGGTACAAGTTGAAAATTTGGGGACTTTATTTTGAACTTTTAAAGTCAATTAAATATTTTATATTTTTCTTCATATTGGTTTTCCAGTATTACACAATGTTCTTAATAAACTTTTAATGCTTGTTCTTAACATCAGAAATACTAAAGTAACACATTGGAATGTCAGTCTCCAAGAGTATTAAAACAATTGTAATACTAAAACTATTTTATATCCTAAGGCTAGAACATTTTCAGGTGCATGTTTTGCTACTTTTAAAAGTAAATTGTAGGTAATGGAATCCCATCTGTTCTGAACTCACATTTCCATTTCGGATCTTGCAGATTTTATATTGGCTGTGATCGGTGTCAGAATTGGTACCATGGGCGCTGTGTTGGCATCTTGCAGAGTGAGGCAGAGCTCATTGATGAGTATGTCTGTCCACAGTGCCAGTCGACAGAGGATGCCATGACCGTGCTCACGCCACTGACAGAGAAAGACTATGAAGGCTTGAAGAGGGTGCTGCGCTCCTTGCAGGTGAGACCCGGGCCCCTTCATTCACAGAACATAGATGGTTAACTGCTTACTAGTCAAGCGTGAAGTGTTACAGGCGAAACGTGCTCCACAGACTCCATTCTTCATGGGCCAATCCCGAGAGGTGTATTATGCCCGCACACTGGCTCAGCTGTTGTTTATCAAGTGCTCTTTATTTAATGACTCACTCCTTTAGACTAAATGTTGTTTTGAAGAGAATTTTCTCTCAACCATAGATTGAAAAACAATCTGGTTAAATTCTAATGAGATACAAATGCTTATCTAAGATTTTGAGCCTAAGCCTTCCGCCCTTATTGAAACTAAAAAGGAGCTAGGGATGGCTTATAAGATTATTATTAGCAAGTGTTAGATTATTAGCAAGTATTCAAGACACAAGTACTGGACAGTCTGGTGAAGTAGATTGGTTCTACACGTTTAGCTGAGCATAACCCCATGCATCCCGAGGACCCAGGTTTATGATCCAGGACCAGAGAAAAACCAAGGTGAACAACTAAATAAAATAAGTAAAATGCTTCTTCCTCCTCTCTCTGCCTGCCTGCCTGCCTGCCTGCCTGCCTGCCTGCCTGCCTGCCTGCCTT